>VYZW01020363.1:50493-63456 GCA_013401315.1 Balaeniceps rex
TAAAATTTTCCCCCCATTTGCCCCTTCTTGAAATTTACATTCTTTCCTTGTTTAAATAAAGTCTATAGTTTAGGTATAAGAGATTTCCCAGATTTATTTTGCTACCATTGCATAGCTCATAGACAAAACTGTTTCTAGACTGATACAGAGTGGTATGCTCATTACAGAATGACAGCTACACATTTGGGAGTAGTGAAGACAAATCATCCTTTTTGCTATCACCGACTATTTGTTGGATTAATCCTGGCGAAATGATGGTCTCAGATGTAACTGATCACACTTAAGCCATTAGTTGTCTGTAAGGGCTATAATCACTCAATGAAACATAGATGCATGTCCTACCAACCTGAAAGGCACAATCTGTTAAAGCGGTTGTTGTGATGGTTTGGAGCTAGTTAGCAATCTCTTTAAGCATGGTACTATTTAAGCACATTTATAATAATAAATAAGCAGACTGATAGAGTGTTTTACACACGGGCAAAATTTTATAGCTCAATTGACATTCCTATCTTGTCTTGAACAAAATTCCACAAGCTTGAAAATGTCAGAGTTAGTCTTGTAGAAAATGCATTTTTGCTGGTTGGCAATAGGCCTATTCATCTTATTTTATCCTTCCAGATATAACATTAAGTAGGGTTATAATCTCAGTGCCAAGATACCATGACTAAAAAGCACTCTGGAACTATAGATCATGGGTTTACAATGCAGCTAGTGGGTATGCAGCATTAGTAATGCTGTGCAGTTATAAAACCTGAACTGATGGACTATAAGACACTATGGCATAGAGATATCCAGTTACTGGCATCATTCAGTTAAAATAATGAGAGATAAATTAAGGTTCAAGATGCCAGAATAGGTATCCCTTTCTAATAAGATGACCCTGATGAGCTGACTCTCATACAAAACGTATAACTTAATACCCATGACTTCACTTTTCTTTTGGCACGAATTAGAGAGGATCATGTACTACACTCTCTTAAAAAGTTCCATCCTTAAAAAAATTCAGAATCAACATGATCATTTTAATTGACACATAATATGTTCTAAATCCAGCTCCACTTAGTTGAGAATAAAATCTTGGTTGGCTTGAATGCTGAAAGATTATTATCAGCTGGGTTCATCAGTTAAAACAAGGTATTTGTCTCAAAGCACATATGCCAAGCAGAATCAAAATATCAGTTTATTATTATTACCATTTATTAAATGGATACACTAAAACTGGACTGAGCTTTTAAAAAAATTATTGTTTACATCTTCCAGACCAACTCTATCGTAGAAGGCTTTTGTCATTATTCTAAATCTGCCTCAATACCAACCATTTTTAAGGGCAAAGTTCACTTGTTTTTCTAGAGGAATGTCTCATCAAATTCAATTCAGTGGGACACATCCTTGAACATAAGAATATTCAATTATGTCAAAAATTTCAGCGTTTTGCTGCATATAGAATCTGTTTAAGTAATAGCAGTGTCTATTCCTCATGGTCAAGAATTTCTACTTTAACGAGTGGAAATTTCAAATCCACCTGAGAACACATGTGCTGTATTAAAAGTGCTGTTGAGTTTTATCTGCTGAACCTGAAGTGTCTCAAGCTGTTTACCCTTTACTATAGTGAAGGCTAGCAGACACCTCTAACAATGCTGGCCAATGACTCAGAGAACAGACTATTAAAGTCTCTAGCAGAAACCTACCTTAGGTGGCTAGGAATATTTACGTCCCTGAGATAAGGAAATGCAATTAAAATAGGTACTTTTTGTCTGGTGTTGATCATTCAGGGAATTACATTTGAAGGGACTACTGCATCCAGCTCATAATTGGATTATGATGCAGAGTCAGAGTACTGATCAGTTATATAGCAAAATGGAAAAAACAGCTCTTCAGTTTTAATCCAGTTTTAATGACCTTCATCAGTCTTTACAATCTGGCGTCCTGCAGGCATCTCCTCATCTACTAAAATTGCTAATATAAGCAAAGTAAAAAAATACTAATAAAGGAAAATTTAATTTTAAAATGTAAATATGCCCACTGAAATGAAAAGGAACAGGTTTGCCTTCTAGATGAAGTTATTTGCAATTTATTAAAAGGAAATTCAACTTACCCTTCTGCTTCAAAGTGAAATGAAAGAGCAGTTCGCACAAGTCCCCTTTATATAGTGTCATGTTTGTTAAATGACACCGCTGCAGTGGAGACTGGATAATGAGGGCACAAATGAACGGTTTTAGTTTTGCTTACACACTTGCTATGCAAATACTGAGAACAACTTTAAGGGTTGAGGAATTTCTTTTTCTTTTATAAGACTAGAAAGCCAAAGTTGGAGAAAAAAAACCAAACTAGAACTAACAGATAACTCCAGATTTGTAGACACATACATAATGTATGAAAATTTTGGTGATTCTAAGTGATATTGTAAAATTTTTTTCTTGTTTTAAAAAAGCAAAAATGGCATATGACCACCAGTAGCTTTTGTAGAAGGAAAGGTGCTGTTGTTAATTAGGGAAGCACATCACCTTCCAGATAGAATCTGACCTGATAATCAGAATTCTAAACTTTGCTTCCCATCTCTTTATCTGATGTACTTGCCTTACCTTAATATCGTTTTCTAGCTGTGTGTACGCTCAATGTTTCTGTGAGCATCTGGTTTCTTTCGCATGTAGAGTACAGCTGATCCTCACTTGGTCAGAGATGGATCCTGCAAAAATCCGTATACATACATAAAATCCTCAAATGGACATCATTTTCAAGTAAAAAAGAAACCAGAGGCCTTGGCCCTCCGGTTTCCCAGCAATAAAGATTGGGATCTTGTGAGTAACTTCCTCCTGGTTCTGATGCCTTCTACTGTAAAGACGTTTATGTTTGATCTAGCTGAGGTTTGTTTTATGAACCTCAGCAAGCCAACACATCAGTCCCTCACCTGTAAGATAGAAATACCTCCGCTTCACAGCTTTTCTCTGTTTTGCCAATTTACACCGTGGTCTCTTAAGGATAGAATGGTTTCTACTTTTCATTTGCATTTTACTAAAACTACTTAAATTTTGTCATGATCCCTAACTATAGTGTCTTTCTACCTAGCAGAATTCACAGCTGCAAGCTAACATCTTTACGCTCCTTGTTCAGCAAATAAAGAGATGTTTAATATCAACTGGCTGGCCTAGCTAAGAGAAAATACCAAAGGAGGAGATATATTTAGGATCCCCTTTAGGAGTAACTTAGTCACTTAAATCCACTTCCATTCACAACTGTGAGCCTTGTCCTGCAGTTAAAAGTGCTCAGCATGGTCCATCCTCCCTCGCAAAAGAAAAAAAAACCAAACTGTGGAGTTATCAGTGTCCTTTTTAGAAAATGATCAATTAACACTCACAAATGTGCGTTATAAACTATCTTCAAGTCCCTCCTCTGCCTGATATGCAGCAAAGCTTTTAATGCGAGGTTAGTCATTTTACAAAACCTCTAATAGCACCAATTGAAGCTATTTCCTTCTGTAGTCCAAATGAGGTAGATGAAAAGAACTGGTGTTAAGTGTATAAGATGTGGATTAGATACTACCCAGTAGGTAAAATACCTTGTTTCTAAACCCTGCTGCGATTTGGGAATAGCACCGATACCAGGCAATTCAGTACAATCAAGACATGGGTAATTCTGTTTCTGAATGGCAGCAGACCTCTGAGGTACCTACAGCTCTAAGAAATTTCTGCAGTTGCGAGATAAGATGGAACTTAATGGATCCAGATTTTGGGAAGTAATATTTTAAATGACAGTTCTTCTCCCATGAGTCAGATTATACTTACACAATGGAAGCTGATAAGAAATCTAAAACATAATCCAACATGAGAGATTACTTAGTCATTAGATTTACTTTCCTTAGTTATGATGTGGCAGAGAATTAGGGAAAACAAATATACTAGAATAAGGAAGAAAGAAAGTAAATATTTTTTTCTGCAACCCGGCACCCCTGTAGAATAGCTACAAGGCTCGGTATTCTGAAGTTTACAGGTAAACTTGTGTTGCAATGGCTGAAGATCTTTAGCTGGGTAACACCCACAAAACCCAGCCAGGGAACTCTAATGGTTTCAGTGGGCCCCAGGTATTGCATCTTTCTTTCTGTCATTAAGTAGAACAACAAGATTCCTTCTGCTGTCCCCTAATGCATTAAATACGCTGTGTTGTTAATGCCAGTGAATTAAACCCAAACCCCACAATGGCCTGCTCAACTATTAGCAAAGGAGAACTTGGAAAAAGAAGGAATCTGATTTTCAAAGGTGCCATGTACCCAGAAAGACTGCTTCTTTATGTAGCAGCTGTGCACGCTACCCTCAAAAAAGTAATCTGAAAACTAATAACTGCCAAGGTGGTTTCAAAACCAGAACCAATTTTATATAGCCTTCAAAACTCTAATTTTCAGAAAACAAGGTGAATTCTCCATTTTGCTCAGCATACTGTTTTGAAATGAGCTGATTACTAACAACCTTATCATAGCCCAATCTGCATAAAGCTATGCTGCTTTCATGTAAAATGCAGTGCTGTACAGCCACGCTAGTTTATTTTAGCAACCTGTGAGACATTAATCTTAAACATGTCACTGCGCTGCAAGTTCCTGATATCAGCTCTGAGCTTGTCCTTGGCACAGCATCTGCATGGTAAGCAGGTGTGGTCAATTCTCCATCTTCACCTTGTTCAAAGCAACATTTTATATTTGTCTAGTATTTCTGCTGTAATCTATTTGCTCTGCTGCTACAGGTCTTAAAATCATTGAGACTTGGGTGCCTGTAGTCAGTTTTAAGAAGACTAATTGGCATCAGCTTAAGCCCTCATCAGAAATACAGGGAACTAAACGTATGTCACCTATTAAGTAATGAAACAATCCAATAGGTAAAGTGCTGCCTCCTCCCCACCTGTGATTTAATTTTATTGAGACAAATCCAAACAATAAACATGGGAAGGTCAATGGTCCCCCCCGCCTTTGGAAAATAAGAAACTCTGATAAAATCATTTTTATGCCAGTTTACAGTGCATTGATGCAGGAATAGGATGAAAAATGTAGAGAGTATGGTACCTTACTACACTGCTAATACTGAGAATACAAGTTCTGTGGTGGGTAGGTCTTAAAATTTGTATTATTGCTGTGTGTACTCTAGACTTACGCCACTTTAACTTGAGGATAAGCATCTTACAGGAAGAATGTAGTTGCTCATGAGACACATTTACGAACAAACATGGTATCAGTGACATGCTGTCAGCTTAATAATACACTGTTATTTTAGGGAACGGATGCCAGGGCAGAGATTTCTAGGTTTAAGTGTAAGCAGGTGGATGGAGGTGAAGAAGGAATGCTGAACATAGATCATGAGGTTTTTAAAGAGAGGACAGCAGAGATGGGGAACAGAGCTTGGAGCAGTGGATTTTAAAGAGCTGGCTCCACCAGACTGGGCTGAACAGCCCTTGCATAGCATTGTTCTTGCAAAGTAAAGAAAATGTAAGCTTAAGACAAAAAAAAAAAAAGAAAAAAAAGCCTTCAAGCAATTCAGTTTAAAAACCCCACATCCCTTTAAATCTATTTTCCATTCTAGAAAAAGCAAGTTCAAACTATACTACCTAGAAAAGGGGTGACCAGGTTTTTCAGAGCTTTTGTTAAAAAACAGGCCTGGTTCTCTTCTGCCAAAACCTTATAACCTTAAAACTACCTTAACAGAAGAACTACTTGTCCTTTGTTTTCAGATTATATCTGATTCCTCCTTTCTCATATACTTGAAGCAATTGATTTAAACTGCAGATTTATGGTCAGCATACTGCAGGACATCAGCAAAGCGGCCTCTTGGATTATATGAAAATGGTAGGCAAGTTGCTAGACAAGTCACTTTGCCTGAACCATTATTACTATGCCTTAAAAAAAAAGAGAAAATCAACTAGAGCACACAAAAAAAAAGGCAGCAAGCAGCTCCTGCTTTGACATAACATGGCAGATTTTTAGACACAGCCTTCTTCCTTCCTTCAGGCAGGACAAATACTCTCTCCAGGTTTAGTAAAAATTTAACCATACTGTAATCAGCTTCTGTCTTGTCCTTTTAGAAACAAAGAGAAAACCAGAAATAATCTCATTCTAACTTCTCAACCTAATAATGATTTCCAGAAGGTCTGTATCTTACCTGTTTCACAGCTGAAAACACTAAAGCTTACAGAAGTACTATCCCTGTTGTTATTGAGGAAGCCTGTTTTTTTTCCAAAGCATCAATTCACTTTTCTCTCCTGTAGGCCATATTACCGACTTTATAATTCCTCCTTGCGTCTTCCATGCTAAGCATGTAGCCCTTTATGGGAATACCACACAACAGTATGGGAGATTATTCCTAATCCTTGGTCAACAACACAGCAAACCTACCCACTGCAATATCAATTAGTAGTGTCACGATGGAGTAAATATTGCCTTTGTTTACTGGAAACAGTGCAAAGAGTAATCACAGAGGTGTCCTGCCATATTGTGTTCCCATGGAGATGAACTGTACCGTGTCCCTCCTATCAAAAGTGGTAATAGGAAGCAATTTATGCTTGCACAGCCACTGGCCAACATTGCCTTGGAAACATATGCTTGTAATTCATATCTTGCCCTTATAAACAGCCACCTGGCCCTTGTTATCAATTTAAAATAAACATAATCTAGCCTGCAGATAGCAAAAAAAATCCTGCTAAGCTGCTATTACGTTGTTATTGCTGGGAAATGGACCATCTAATGTCTCACTGATAAGTGTTACAACATATACATCCAAAAGCACTGTCAACATTTTATTTGCAATTGAAATTCAAAGTCCTTGGGAGAAACTTGTTATTGAAAACACATGGCAGAAAATACAGAGTTACAAATGAAAATAATAAACTCACCAAGCTGCTGTTAAGGTCTGGTGGTCACAGTAAAATGAAGCTGCTTTGCATCTTACTGAAGGGACCCCAACTGGTAATGAATTCCCAGGAAACACCACATATCGTGGTGGTTATTGCTGTTCTAAGATGAAAATTAAGACAATAGGTATTACAGAATTTCATTTTGCACAGAGCTTTTCAGGAGATTGAACACAAAATTCTGTACGTTTTAGCTGATTTTGCTGTTTGAAGCATATAGTATTTAATATACTGAATCTGTTTGTTTTGTAATGGCACATTTTTAGATTCTAATTAGTGCAAAGGTATAGAGAAACACCGTATAGCTCTTTGGTAGCAGATAGATATTAAGGCACTTCATCATTTCACTTTCCATGAAAAGCAGAGCTCCTGAGCACCTGTCTGGGCTGGGGCAGCACAGCCGTGTGTCCACCCAGCTCCTGCAATTCAGTGTGGTGGGTTTGTGCTTCCCCTCCAGAGGAGTGGATCTCGCTCCCCAGGGGCAGGGGGGATTGGGCAGCAGCAGCGAGTGGAGCTTTGGGGGCCCAGCCCTTGCTGTGCTCAGCTGCTGCATCGCGCCCTTCCTTCCAGCAGCAGCGTAATGCAGCGCAGGCGCGTGGCCCTGCCTACAGCCACTGCACCTTCTGCCCCTAAATCCCTGGCAGCTTCCAAGTAGCCATGCCAGGTATTGCTGGCAGGACAGCTAGAGCACTGAGATGCCAAGGAAAGGCCATAGACTGAAGTGCCCAAGAAAGTAGATTAATCTCCTTGCCTTTCATTGATACCTGAGTTGACTTGAAAATATATAAGGTGTAGTTATTGCAGAGGCTTCAGCGTAGAAATATTCTTGGAAGATTCCTGTAAGGGACGAAGAGAAAAGAAAGGCTCAGCTACATACATGTATTTATTAAACCCCTTTTCCTTTCACCCTGAGCATTCCCTGACTGTAGCTGGGCATCCAGAACAGATTATTCTGGAGCCCAGATACTAAAGAGAGTTATTTTGTAGTTTTCTGCAGTAATTTTGTTTATTACTAAGTTTTCAAAAATCTTAGCCTAAAAAGGTTATTGATATTTTGAAAGATCCTTATAGTTTTTAATTACAAGCCAATTTCCTTGCTGAGTTCTCTGAAAGACTTTGCAAGTCAAACTCTTAAAGAAAATAAACACAGCTTGTTGAAATTGTTTGGATTTTCCTATAGAGTAAGATTTGACCCAAACTACTCATCTACCAACAGAGATAATGCAGAGGATGTAATTGGAGGAAAAGTTTACTTCATAATTAGCAATTGGGTAAGTAAATAGGTTAAAATTGAGAAGATTCCCTCAACAGAAGTATGGCTTATTTCAAACCAAAGTGACTTCGCAACACTTGTTCCATTGGTTCAGCATATACGTTGAGCTGCTCCCTGAAGAATGAGGACTCACATTTTCACCATCTTGACATAGTAAAAATGGCAAGATTCGAGCACAGAAATTCTTCATGTCCAAAATAAAAGCTTAAGGCCTACGTCTGGCACCCTAACAATAAGTATGACCTCTCCCTGCAAACATGTGCCATGTTTATATCCTTAGATCATCGTTGCTAAAACTACACTCCTGTCATATCATTTTGCTTGTTCTTATTACAGTCTGGGCCATACTGAGAGTCTTTTGTTCTGATTATAAAATGTGGAAACTGATACACAGAACTGGAAAGATTAGCACAATGAACCATATATATTCATTCATTTGTGAGGATTAGAAGACTTCTGCAAAGTAACTGAAATTCAAAGCAGCTGAATCTATGGCATTTTAAAAGCATTGCAACACCCAATAGTATTTTTTCCTTGCATGTTTCTTTGAAGATTTCAGGAAAATATCCATATGGAACAGAACAGTGGCAAGTTCTTGAAATTTTTACTTTTTAACCAGTAAGAGTATTTTTGCACTGAACAGAATGATTCGGGGAACACAACATAATAAGGTAGGAATATGCAACTCACTTTGAGTCTAAAACATAACACCTGCACTTCTAAAATCTAATTTCCAGTGACCTTCAAAGGGAATTTGGTACTTAATTGCCCTTTGGAAACTTCCTTAGGCACATAAAATGTTGAGGAGAAAGATTAAAAACAGTAAGGAATGGGAAAACTTGGAGAAGGAAGGTCTGAGAAATCACTGGGAGGAAATTCTTCTCTCTAATCAGATATCGAGAGGGAAAAAGGTGGGCTGTTCAGTTGTTGGGCAGGATAACAGCGCTGTTAGCATTTTCCTTACGCCAAGGCACAAGCCACTGCAACCTGTAGTGCAAGTTGCATGAAGAAACACACTCCCATCCGTTTTCTTTCAACTCTGCAGTGCATTTTCTTTTTTAGCTAGCTAAATAAATCCCCTTGGGGTTCATCTAGCAGATAAAAACAAGGAATGGATAAAGACCCAGAGAAGCAGAAAACAAAAGAGAATGAACAGAACCCTACAATCTCAGAGTCTCTCTGGAGAGACTGGGAGATCTTGAATATTGCTTGAGGCCAGAATGATTCAAACTAAAACTGTTTAGTAGGTTATTAAAACACAGTAGACTTAGCTTGCATGACAAATCAGAGAGAAAGTTTAATAACCCTGAGAAATGTAATAACCATGGATGTCAACTACTTAACTAATAAATCATAATTTTGTTATTCCACGAGGGTCACTCCTTACAGCCTTTATAGCAGCTTTATATGCAGTTTTGAAGCTTAAACATTATTTTTCTTAGCAAGACAAGATAAATTCTACAAAATTATTAATAACCATTTCAGCTACCTGTTGAATTTTATTTATGTATTTATTTATGTTTAAATTTGGTTTGGCATTCACTGCTCTGATTTGAGGAATCATTCTCGGAGGTTGGCATGCAGAAATCTAGCCCCTGTATGCTCAAGCAGCTCACTGCCTGGTTAAGGAGCAGTTGTCCTGTTCTTAGTGAGGCAATCTGAACCACAGTTTGGTCTGGAGACTTTTGATCCATTCTGCTAAGCATGACAAATATATGTATACCTATGCAATGGACTATGTGTATCTCCATACCTTTTCCAACCGAAATGCAAAAGCACAATAGCAACTTTTCTTCATTTTGTCTCAGGTCCCAACATACGTACGTACCATGCAACTACATAGCCATTATCTCATTTAAATATTATCTTCACAGCAGTGACTATGAAAGATATTACAGATTATTGCCCTATCTGTACTGTTCTGGAAATACAAACAGCAGCACAACTATGGGTACCCTTTTTGTTGACTGTTTTTTTCCACTCATTTTAGCGGAGACATGAGCTTCCAAACAAGTACTGAACCAAAACAAGACTTTTCACATTGGTGTGGCTCACATGCCACAAGTACAGTGAAGTTTACCTAAAGGTCTAGACCAACAGCCTCAGATAAGTATTCTAAATCACTGGAGCAGCTGTTGTTGTCCTGCTAATAATATTTTCCTTTTCCTGTCTTTCTCCCATCTCCTGAAGCCCTCAGTGGTTTCTCACATCTATCACCAGTTATACTTGCCTGTTCTCCAAATATTCTTGTCTACATTCATGAGAGGGAAGCAGGTCATAGCATTCTCTCTATACAAGCAGGCTGTGTTATCTTATAACTTCTAGTTTGTGAGGGAATGGACTGCAACAGAGACACACCTGCAACATCAGCAGCTAGCAGGCAGGAATACGCCTGTTTGGCAGGAGTGGGAGTCTACGCAAGAGCGCTTCAAATATACTTATTTTTAAAGTAGTCTCATTGCTTGTCTCTCTTATCAGACTGTCTCAGGGGTTCAAACTAGAAAATAAATGTAGCATAGGTTTTTCCTGACTGTGCTTTTTCAGATGTGCGTTCAGCCCTGTGCAGAGCCCAGCCTGCTGAGTACACACAGTGCCCCTTTCACAAGGTCAGTCCATATCCACTGTTATCTTGGACAATCCTCTAAAGCTGAAGTGGTTTTTAAGTATTAACTTCTAAAAATTAGTTTTCAAAACCTGCAGAGAACAACTGTGCTCCCGGCTGGCACAGTACCAGAGTTACCATGTACATGTTCCCCAGCTATGTTTCCACACAAATGGGCTCAACTGTCTAACAACCCATCTTTTATGTTCTTTTACCTTTCCAGAGTAACATACTGCGCCACTGTAACAGAGATAAATGATGTAAACTTTCCAACGTCTCACACAATTTGCCAGAATAAAGGCCAAATTCAGAACTATTCTGAGAGCATTTGACAAAGATAAATTTCAGGGCTGCAGCATTCAAAACCACTGGAGAGCTCCCAGTAACTTGAGACAGAGTGTAGTATACAATTTTCAGTGAAGTGATATATAATATACTTAAGCGTTGTAGACAACATTTGAAACGTTTCTGAAATAGCTTTTACAACTGCTATTGTGCGATGAGCTGGCAGCTTTTCTTGCCATACAGAGTCCTGCCATACTGCTCCTGACACTTAATCCCCATTTGTTAAAAATACAGGTTCTGCTTTAAGTTAGACTTTAAAATGTGAGATTAAAAGGAAATAAACACTTTCACTTTGTTTGTAGAACTTTCCAATTGAAAGGCTTTTAAGCTTTTTTCACCATTAGTCATGAAAGCTAGAAATGCACTTTAGTCTTGAAAATGAAAGCTGAGATTCTCCAGATGCTAGCAATTGCAGCTTTAAGCTAAATACCAGGTACTAGAAAATAACAGCACATAGAGGGCAATCTGAGGCTTCAAGATAATATTTGCTTTACTAGTTCTCGATGCACAAATAAAAGATCTACTTAGCAGGCTTAGGAAGTACCATTAATACCCTCCCTTTTTCCAGTTTAGCTGTAGCTCTCTATAATAAAAGGTAAAGAGGTAAAAAGGTTTTAAAAAAATGCATCACTTCTTCCTCCTGCCTTTCTCTTTTCCTATCTTTTCCTTACTTCTGTGAATGGATATAGCTGCTTAAACAGGGTGCAGAGGGCATAAGAGGATAGAGGAGTTAAAAGGTTGCAATCTGTAAGCAAAGTAGCATTGATCAAACCACTTCTGAGTGGGATACCCTTGCACAGGTGTCACTGGATCCATAAAGTGCAAGGTAGGAGATAATTAAGAGAGTAACCGATGTATGCATTATGATGTTGCTTAAGAGGTTTCAGGATTTCCAACTAAATTTGGTGAAGTGCTGTGCCCATCTCAGCTAAAGCAACTTGTAGTAGTTTAGCTTCCCTTGTAGCAAAACAAAAGTTTAAATCAAAAACATGATTGGTAATAATTCTTGGGGCAGGGGGGAGGTTGCACAGAGCCTTCTTTTGTGCATACCTCAAGCACACGGCAAAAGTGGTCAAGAGTTGTAGCCAGACGGGAGTGCAGATGGGAGGAAGGGGGAGAGATGCTGTCCAGAGCTCTCCCAAGAGAGCACAGAAAGCCTGATGGGGAAAGCTGCAACAAAGCAGCAGGACCAGATGGTTTAATCCCTCCTTCCCCTTCTCATTGCCTTTGGCGCATTTCTGAAATTTGTTCAAGTACAAGCTGTGCGATGGAGTAGGACAGTTAGGGATGCGAACAACTGGGACTCATCGTGATACAGTTGCCGTGAGTATCCAAACACCAGGGTAAATAAGAGAGCAAACTAAGGCAAAGCAACACAGGAATGGAGGGCAGCTTTGGGGTTTTGAATGTTGTGAGACAGCATACATACTCACACATTTTTTGCAGCTTTCTAGTAATATTTTCTGTTAAGGCTGCAACAAAACACTGAAATTCAGTCTGCTGCACCGCTGAGCTGATGCGGGCCCACTTCCATGAAGGCCGACGTTAGCACACTCAGACTCTCTGAAATCAGACACCTAAATGTGGGTTGACTACTGCTCTCGCATTCTGTATGCTTAGCCCAGCTGCTTGAAGTTTTATCTGTGTTTAAACACCCTGGAAGAGGATGCCAACCAGTTAGACACTGTAGAGCCTTCCTCCCACTGCAAAGCTGCCAGAAGCTACTTGCATGATTAACGCACAAACTCAGCTCCGTGGGACAAACCGTGCCGCTAGTCGAAGACATAAACAAACCAGAGCACACAGGCAGCCAGGAAAAAGCTCTCTCAACTGTCTACCCTGAAGCACTGATCTAAAC
>VYZW01020364.1:0-46377 GCA_013401315.1 Balaeniceps rex
CTTTTCCAACCTAAACGATTCTATGATTCTGTGATTCTAACATCTCCTGGAAAAGCGGGCAGGGAAAGCTGTCAGAAAGTACCATGACTTTAGAGGACTCTGCTGAGATAAGGGTCTGAGCTTTATGTCTTACATGAAAGGCTATACTTTGGAGAGCAGCAGCCAGAACACATTTATTTGCTTCACTCTGTTCAGAGCCAAAAGGAAGCACCCACCGAGTCACTGGCACCGTTCCCAATGGTCACGGTAGGGTTGTCTGCATTAAGGCTTTTATCTTGCTGCTCTGTTTTGCCACGGTCCCTTGTGTATCTCAGCTTCCCACTCCCTTCTGTTTTCTCATCTGAAGAAGAGTATCCTACCTGTGGAAGATTTTTGAAGATATATCTCAGACTAACGCTTCCCCAAGGTTAAAAGAATGGTACTTTCCACCAAGATACTCCAGCATATTCCCATATACTCTTTGACCCTTGGATTTATTGTCACAGAGAGTATGGAGAGTGAAACAGAAGTATAATTAGGGTCTGCTTATGCAGGGTCTGTGCTAGGTTTGCCGTTATAACCGCAGCTCCATTTCCTCTATGCAAGGTAGAAAATTAAAGTTCTGACTATCTTAATGATCATGTGCAGTTTTTTCCTGCAGAGTTACCACGAGGTTGCTCAAGGGGTTTTGGAAAAAATCCAGCATGGAAATGAATTCTAGTTATTTCACTTTTTGCAATCACATATACGGCTGTAGATGAGGTGCCTCCCATGCAAAGCTTGTAGCTGTCTCTAAGACCTCCTATTAGAAAGATGCTTAGAAGCATCTGGGATTGCTCTTGGCAATTTCTGTAGATAATTTTGCCATACCAGAAGAGAGTCAGCTTAGTTGTGAGAGATCTTTGAACACTGATGACTGTTTTTGGTGAAGGATGTATGCTGTTGGGGTAGATGTTAGAAAACGAGAAAAGGAGGTTCAAAGAAAGTTGCGGGAGCAGGCTACTGTCTTCCATACAAAATAAGACCATTAAAAAAAACCCAGGCTTTTGAGGAAGGTGAGAGTATTTGAATTACATTCAGGGCAGGATTTTTGGGCCAGTCAAGTTGTGCAAAAAATGACTTAGAAACTAATGATTTCTAAGTAGGCACCTCCTCAGCCTGCCCATTTGGGCTTCAAAAGAAAGACTAAACTCCTCAGTTACTTCAATAGAGCTACAGTTAAATTCAACATAAGGACTGGACTGTCCTGTCCTGCCCTTTTTGCTAATTCTGCAGGTTCAGGTCTCAGTTAATGGAAGAGCCAGACGAAGTTCATCAGTGGCCTTCTATCTTGCCAGCTCAAATGAGGGCATCAGGAGTTTGCGGTGTGGTTTGTGGTATGAATTGGTAGATATCAGCTTCTCAACTATCAGTTACCAGCCATCCACAGATCGTTGTGGCCCTCCTTGGGGTAATACCAGAATGACAGTGCGGGTGAAGACATGATGCCGGTGTGGTTTCCCTGTAGAGGTTCAGCATCTATGCAAAGGGTGTCTCATGGGGACTGCTTTGTGGAAGGTAATTCCCCGTTAGTGAAAGGTCTGGGGTGTAAGACCCATTCTTGTGCTTAGGAGTGCGACCAGAGCCACTCTTGTGTCTGTTCAACAAGGGAAACTGAACTCCCATCCTTCCTGAAATTAACAGCAAGAGATGCTCCTAATCTTTTCAGTGTTAACAGGTGATCTGAACTGAATTTTGGCCTCCAGATAACCCTCTTGCATTTTTTTCTGCTGCAGTCATCACAACTTCTGCCTAGAGCAGAAGTAGCAGCTTCAGGTGGTTTTACACCCTCTGGACATGAAGGATAAAAGGCGGGGGTCTCTTCCTCAGCCTCTCTAGAGAAGAGAGAAGAGAGTACACCTAAAAGCGTACTTAAGAAAAAAAATGAAAAGCTTTGCTTCTGGGCAGTTTAAAGCCGTAGTCCTGATTCAAAACAAGTCACCTCTTTTTTGACATGCTGCCTGTTGCATACCCTGGTCCCTGTATGCAAAGCCAGTGTGATACAAAGGAAAAACTTAACATTTTCCAGACCTGCGGAGAGTCCTGCAAATGGGTCTAGAAAAATCTTCAGGTTTCAGTGCATCCAGTCCGCGTTTCACAGTGAAACGCGAAGTGTGTTGCCTTGCAAAACAGCAGTGTTCTGCTACAGCATCATGGACAATATTGACGAAGTATATACTGCCTGGAGAGCCCTTATCCACTGGAAAATTCACTCAAAGAAACACAAGGGCAATCAATAGTTCTTACAAAGCTGCAAGGTTGGCTGTCTGAGAGCCTCTTGTAATCTGAGAGTTTCTCCTCAAGCACAGAAGGGGACCAGGTTGTTCACTGCCTGCCACCCCTGCGGTACATCCCTCCCGGAGCTCAGCCTGGACAGAGGCGGTGGACGTGGCTCCAAGCTCACCAGTGGTCATGGCCAGCAGATGAGCTGCTTCTAATGCCTTGTGCACATCTCTAGAACAGGCTCTTCAGTTTCTTGCATGCCGTCATATGTGACAGTGAGAAGATACCAGGAGCTGTTTTTTCATTAGGTGTGTGTTCTCCCCGCCGTGGGGATGGCAATGCAGAGGCTGTTGGGGCAACAAAAGAGTGACCATGGGAGGGGAGCTGGGCAGGTTGGGAGCCCAGCACCATCCAGTGAACCTCCTCTCTCCAAGCTCCTCGGAAAAAACAGCTGGACAGTGTTCACAGATCCGTAGTACTTAAGGCTAGAAGAGACCAATCGTTTGGTTTCATCCCTTTTATGTTGCTGTCTATTATATATCACTTTTGTACCTCTTTATACTGAGTGTTTTTTCTCTGACTAAAGCATAGCATACATTTGCCATGAAATGTTTCTCCCCCAACAGCTTGTAGCCCTCATTTGCAGATATCTAGAGATAGGAAGAAATTATTCCGGGAATTAATCACCCGCTTTAGCAAAATAAATAATAAAGAAGGGTATCAAGCTGATTGCTAATTTTATTTTTCCTGGCTTCAGTTTCCAATCATTAGATGTTGCTCCACCTTATTTTGTTAGACTAAAGAGCCCTTTACTTCCCAATAATATTTCCTCATGAACTTTACATGGATTTTCTAATCAAGTTGCCTCTCCATCTTCTTTTTAATAAGCTTGGCAGATCGAAATCTTAAACTCTCTTACTGTAAATCATTGTCTCTGCTCCTCATAGTGTTTGTGGAGCTCTTTTTTTTTACATCTTCTCCAGCTTTTTGACGTGCTTTGTAAAGTAGACTCTGGAGCCATGCACAGTACCTCCAAGCAGAAGAAATGCAGCTGTGCCGTGCAGGGGCGTTAAATGGTGCTCTGTGCATTATACTCCCCTCTTCCCTGCAGTGTTCATGTGCAGTGTGGATGGTAAAGCCCTTTCAGAGGTACTCTTTCTCTCCTTTTTGACTGTTCCTCTGGGTTTATGTTTGGATAGAGAGAAAGATAAAGGTAGATTTCAGGGTTAATGTTGTTACTCTTTTGATAGGGTTGCCCATTTGCTGTGGGCTGAAAGAAACAGCAACAAAGGGGGGGAAAAAAAAAGATTACTCTATTTCCAGTATAATGTATATAATCAAAAAGTGCAAGACATTTACTAGGTGGAATATTCCCGATAGTCCCTTGTCTGCTCTGGCCAGCCATCCCAGGCTGACACTCCTCAGTGCTGAGAACCACCAGAAGAGCTAGTGCCCATTTATGTTGTACTTGGGCGTAGGTGGGGTCAGCATTGCCTTCCTCAGTATGAGGGATCACTCGCTCTCCAGGGCAGTTCAACAGCTGAAGCAGATTGGCACAGATTTTGCAGAAGGGTTCCCAAAACAATCTTTCATACTGTAGGCAGCACAAAAGATACAGAGCTCTGTGTAAAGGAAGAGGACCCTGCACAGCAGTCCCTTGCCAAGACTTTTATCAAGATCCTTTTGAGCATCCTTTTCCTTTTTTCTTCATCTCTTCTTCCTGCTTCAGCTTTGCTCTACTTCTGATCTTGTTTCTAAAATAACCAGGAGCAAACCCTTCTTTTTAAAACAGCTTCCCAGTTCTCCTGGCAGAGGACACATGGGTCGGACCTTGATCTCTTTATTAATCTACTAAAGAGGATGTACAGAAAATCTGGGTTACTCTTGGCATTAGCCAGGCCCTTTGAGAAAAAGTGCCTCCATACAAACAGGTTATTATTGAGGTTTAACAGCTGTCATTGTTGGTGCTAACTGCATGAGGATTTCTACTGGTACCATCCCCACGTTCGGTTTGGTTGGGAGGGCTGCAGAGGTGGGCACAAGGCATGCAAGAGTTTTGTAATCCTGATGGTGCTCAGAAAACAAATCAGAACTCATCATTTGATGTAGGGACAAACAGATACAGAGGGATAAATGCATACAGAGGGGTTATAATATTGAAGAGAATTCACAGTTTGTAATTCATGTGTGGCTGGAAACCCAGTAGCCGGAAGTGCTTTAAAAAAAGTTTTTTAAAAAAAAAAGCATAGTCAATAGAGTGAAATTATACCATCAACTGTTGTTCTTATGGGTTACATTACGCACATGTTCCTATATTGGATCTTCCTGCCAACATTTATAAAAGCTTGAGGTATCTGAATTTTGCACAGTACCTGCCACAGTGGCAAAATTGTACTTTTCATTTGTTTTTTTGCCACTTTGGCTGCAAAGTTGAGCCTGCGCATGTCCAGCGAATAGCAAAAAGTTGATCCCATAAATATGCATTGTATTTTGCTGTGCCCCTAAGATGGAAGAGGAAGGATCTACCTAGGTAAAAGAATGTCAGCAACAGCCCATGTCCATAAAAGTTGAATGATACAGCTCAAGCCATGCGGGCTCTCCGCACAGCCCATTTGTCAGAGCAGTGTCACGGTTTGTCCCGTCATTCTCAAGCACTTGTAGTGAGTAGGAAACAGTACGTGGCAGTGGTTTAGTCATCGCTGGGGCTTCACGGCTTTTCTCAGCCTGGTTTTACTGCAAGGTTTTATTGCATTGTTCGGCAGTGATGGAGTGTGTTAAGCTTTGACAGAGATTATTCATAAATGAGAGGGTTTCTTTATAGTATTTGTGCTTTTGAAGGCAATTTGGTTCTTCCAGAGTTGACCATTGTGTATTTTTTGTTTATCCATGTAAGATTTCTTTTTTCCCCCTCAAGCAAAAAATATTAAAGCAAGATGAATATGGATATTTCTTTAAATAAGTAGAGGGATGTGATGGAAGATACAGAAACCGTAATAAAGCCTAGTCAGGTGAAAATGTTGGCATATCTTATTTCGTTTAATTCATAAATAGAAGAAGATAGAGAATTTATTTGACTAAGCCTCTGGTTCAGTGTCTTGATGATATGTTTGGAAAATTGCTCTGAAATTGATGTGTAAGTGACCTTGAAGATGTATTTAACTGATAGCTCATTTTGATGTGAAGTTGTAATCTTTCCCCCCCTGCCCCAAATAAAGCAAGCAAAGGAAACCAGCAGCATTGAATTTAAGTCATTTGAAGGTAAAGAAGGAAGAATCTCACCTCAAAACTCAAAATATAAGTAACCTGGAAGGTCAAGCACCTAATCGGAGATGTGCTTCTATTTCAGTGCCATTAAGATGCTGCTTTACTGTGAAGTCTGCCCTCGTGGCAGCAGTCTTGCAGCCTTGGTGTCTGCTTTGGGACATCCGGGGAGCTGCGGTCAGACCCCTGAGAAAACCCAGTCCCTATGGTGGGTAGCACTGCTAGTTCAGTATGCAACATTTACCCTTTGAATCACATCAGTCATACATACATGAATATATATATGCACACACACACTCCATATTTGTTGGTATTCATATATATGGATATATTATATATAAATATTCATACATTCATAAATATTAATGTATTCATATATGACTATCAATAAATATGTAAGCATAGGTATATATTTATTCTTATTACTGTGATTTGAGGGGGCACTGGCCAGACCTAAACTTGATTATCTCCTTTAAGTAGTTGAACTTCCGCTCTACCTGTAGTAAGTGAAGTTATGTTTGTGTTTTGCAGCCTGAGGCAGGGCTGGCCAGGGTCTGTGCTCAGGTGGGATGCCGTCCCCAGCATGGTGTCAAGGTCATGCTCGTGCAAGCCATGCTGATGGGGCTGTACCTGATTTAATGACCCCTGCCAGACCTGATCTGTAATTGCGCTGTGTGTCCAAGTCACATGAGTATCCCTGACTTTGGCTGGGCTGTTGGTTGACCCAAGACCTCAGAGGTCAGAGAAAGTTTCCATACGTACCTGATCTGGATTTCAGACCAGCTGGCTGTGCTTGGTCTAAACCAAGTGGTGGTGGCTTCTTCCATGAGCAGAGGCGGTTTACAGCCCCTCTGTACACCCAGCGCTGTGTGTACAACAGCAGCGGTGGTCCCTCCTTTGGAAAGAGCCCACAATTGAAATTGCCCCTGAAACACGTGGTGGCAAGTCGTGTCCAGTAAGAGTTGTAAACCATTATCTACCTGCTTATCTATTACATGTAGATATATTACATTTATTAACATGTTGAATGTATTTGTCACGATCCTGGCTGGTTGTGATATTCATGATATTGTGAGTAATAACACGGTAAAAGGTATATTTGCAGGCTAATCCAGTGTCGGTGGAAATAGCATTGCTAAGGATTGGCTGTCTAATTCTCTTTTACTGCTCTGCGAACTCAGGCATAATATTCACTGCAGAACCTGTATTTTGAGGTAACAATAAATTTGTACATTCAAAACATCAGTAAAAAAGAGAAAATTAAAAGTTAAGCCCTCGACAGGAATGTTACCTGTCTTGTGTTGTTTGGCAAGCACGGTTTATTATATATGGTTTATATTTGAACCAGAGAAAAGAATATTAGGAAGTTCTAGGTACATATAGCCTCACAAAGTTAATATTGCTTTTGGACTTGTTCCTGGGCATGATCTAATCTCCATTTAAGTCAATGGGGATATTTCCATTTGCTCCAATAGGAGCTGGGTTTGCGTTTTCATATGCATTAAAGCCTACAAAATTTGTGCAATAAAATCAAAATGGGAGGCCACACTTTCCACAATGGGGGGGCTTAAATGAAGGCACTGAAATAGCATTTAATCACCAGAGTAAGGAGCCTGATTTTCAAAGCTGCTGGCTGCGAGCAGTGGGGGGGATGAGCAATAGGTCTCCTTCATGCTCCAGTTGAGTTTGTGGCTGATGTGATACTGCTGTCCGTATTCAGAACTGGCACTGGTGATTCATGGCTTGAGAAGACTTAAAAAAGGGGTGAAAATAATGTATGGTTTATTCTGATTCCCGCTGGCTTTAGTGCCCCAGTGTGCTGAATCAGTCCAGCATCGGTGCTCAGGTTCACGTCTTCATTACGCTAAAACTGTTTAATCCTGTGGGTTATATTTACAATTTACCCTTAATGGAAATAACAAAATAAATATCTCCTAAAAGCCGTATGCACTCTGCTTTTATACACAGAGAGCCATTCTATGTGAAGGACCTAAATAAAAAAATATATGGGTTAGGCGTAATGTTAGCTTTTTTGAAATCATAAATTTTCTTCCTTAATTGGGTGTGAAATTCCTGTCTACAAATCATGCCATTTTGGTTGATTTTATGTTCGTTGGTTTGATGAATAATGGCTTGCAGTATTTTTAAACTTTTCCTGCCTACGATAGCTCTCTGCTAAGCGTCCTTCAAGAATCACATCTTTGCTCAATGCAAGGAATCTGGATTAGCTCTGACATTTGCGTTTACACTCGCAAATCTTTCCATGGCCCCCCTGTGCAATGATGTGTGGGGGCAGGATCCAGCCGGAGCTCAGGGACAGGAGCATGGGTAGGCGGATGTAATGCCTTCGCCTTGGTGCAGCTGGATGAGGTGTGTAAGCTCTTTCTTCCCCCTCTGTATTTTAGACCAACAAATTTTGAAAAAAAAGTCATTATTCAACTATTTTCTTCTAAAGCTGCGTTTATTTATTATTTTTTTCCCAGCAGGGCAATGCAAGCGAGGACCTTTGGCTGACGGCTCAGTGACAAGCAAGGTGTTGTGTTTACTGCCACGAGACTCACAGAATCTTTGATGAGGGTCATGAATAATTAGTAGCATTTTAGAATCAGTGATTTTTTCTTTTCTTCCTTTGAGGGATGAAAAAGAGCCCTGAATACTTCGCTGTCAGTAGGCATTCCTGACTGCCTCATTCCTGTCATTTTAATCTGGGGACGAACCAGCTTCTACTTTGTAGCTGGTTTGCACTGAGCCCCTTTGTTTTGAAGCTAGAGGAGGGAGAGGCAGGCTTAGGGCTCTAGAAATGCATTTTTGTAGTGCTTTGCATGGCAGAAGCTGGCCCTTGCACGTATTGAGGGTGAGTTTGCAGGTGCCCTGGGGGCATCCGTCACCCTTAGTCCTTCAGTCACCTTAAAGATTATATATTTTTATAGCTGCTTTAACCACTAAACCTTGCATTTGCACTAGCGAGGACCTGGCTTTGGGTGGGAAGGGGCACACCACATTCTGGCAGCTGGGAACATCTGGGGGTGTGCTGCTGTAGTGTCACCTTCATCCCACCTGAGAACAGATTCTGCCTTTGCTGCCTCCCTCTCCTCTTGCCCTCCTCTGTGGCCACTCCCGGGTCAGGCTCTGAGAATAAGTGGGCCGTTCACCTTCTCTGGCCTTTCCTAATTTCCCAGTCTGAGATGCAAATTTGTGCAATTAGCTCATATTCCTGAAAAAAAATGAGAAGAAACAAGTAACATCTTGTCACGGAGGCTCTTCTCAGTTGAACAACTGATGGTATTAAGCAAGATGTCCCCCTGCAAAACCACTGCAGTATTTTCAAAAAGAGATAATTAAGGGATTTTCTGTAGTACTTCTGTGTGATAGAAGTTTTTGGAAGAGTAGCAGATACTTCCAAGTCAGTCCTCTTTCTGTCTGTGCAGGAACCTCCCTGCGTCTTGTTCACCATTTGCTGAAGCGGAGAGTATGACTACTTATACCGGTGACTTTTATAACACAGGCTACTGAGTCACTCAGCAAAATCACATGCTACATTGGTTTTTGCATCTAGGCCAACTTGGGTAGAAGAATAGGTTATATTGTCTTGTCCTAGTACCAAGATGCCAAATGATGGGAGATTCTGGCCTGTCCCTGGCAAACAGTGGCTCCTGCCAGATATCCTCCGCATTGAGTGTTTGCACTCTCCTTTTTCTGCCATTGACTCCCAGCCATCAGACCTCAATTTGCTTTTCTCAGCTAAAGAGCCTCATTACTCTCCTCTGACATTTCCTTGCCCAGCTTCTTGCAGACCACCAAGTGGTCTTTTAATCTCGCCTTGAAAAAACCTAAACCGAATTGAACTCCTTTCAATATTTGCGCTATTGAGAGTATTCATGAAGGATGATCTGACTTGTAGGAGGAACGTATGGGTGAAGCAGATATCCATGGCGATGGGCACCTATGTAAACACCTGGGCTGACAGCTCCAGTAAACACTCTCTTGCAGAGCTGTGGCAGGTCCATTCATCACGCGACCTATACACAAAGTACTATCAAATGTGTAAGGTAAACACACAGGGGGCAAAAAAGAGGCAAGGAGAGAAATAATGCTTTTCTCTCGTCCCTTTTTGTTTTAAGAGCCTCTCGGCTTTCTCGTGACTATAGTAAATACATAACTTTCAGATAATTTTTGAGTGGACCACATCATTTGAAGTGATCTGCTGAAAGATGTGCAGCAAATCAACGGGAGAGGAAGGAAGGAAATACAGCTCACCTATTCTTTGTCCACTTTAATAGCCACTAGCTTCTCACTCTTTTTTTTTGCCTTCACCCTTCATAATGCAGTGTCTCAGTGTGTACCACTTGCAGGAGCCATACAGAAAACATTATCCCATTATTTTCCCAGGGAAAGAGGGAAAACAAGCCTTTAAGAGAAACAAGCACACAACCGTTGTATTGCTGGCACATTGCCGAGCCCAAGGGCTGCACTTAATTTACATATAAATGTGCCCAGGATTTTAATCAGAGATTAATTCACTCTGTTGTTATTTTTCACTTACAGTGTTCATAATACACGTGGTGCTTGGTGAATTGCATAGGGCAAATGTACTTGGAGGAATGCAGTGGCAAGCATATCGGTGGCACCGCTTTTTGGGTTGATGGCTGACTTTATTTCTGAGGCTGCCCTGGGCCTGGGGAAGTGCTAGCTTCAGTCCTTCAGGGATATTGCGAAATCTGGTCGACGGCGACGTAAAGAGCTGGCTTACAGACTGCTTGGTTGGATTTCAGCTGCCTCATGTAGAAATGCAGTAATGCCTCCATGGCATAGCATCCCAGTGGACGGGAACATCTGTTTTTTCTGTCTCATTCAGAAATGCATCTGCAAAATCTTGGAACTTTTTGGGTTTTAATCACTTTGAAATTTTCAGGATCTCTGACGGTGTTTCTTCTTACTTCTTGATTTGTTTAGCTCAGGCGTCATTATCTTGTTCATGTTTCTCTTCTAATTAGCAGGCAGCTGGGAAGAGTGCACCACAAAAACTGTCCAAGAGAAGCCTTAGAACTGCTCCCAAAGGCCTCTCCTCCCCTCTGCTCTTCTGGCCCTGCAAACAAAGTTCTGTCTTTCTTTAGTATCTGTTAGTATCTATAAGCTGTGAAGTAAGTGAGGTCTTTTCTGAATTTGTTGTGGTCTTATCCAGGGATGTTCTCGGCCTTTCCCATACTTTCACTCAGCCAACGTGAGTGAGAGCCTACCTATGGACTGCCCCAGGGAATATTTTGTGGCTCCTGATGCCAGCTCTGTCAGCCTATTTGCATTCGTGCCATAGTGATGAAGAAGCAGTGCTGATAATCAAGTGTCATCATTACTCTTCAGAGATAACACCTAATATGAAGATGAAGTTTGACATCCATCTGGAAATTGTCACCCATACCTACGTGGACAGATTGGTTAAATATTCAGGCAGCATCTGTATTCTTGTGGGTACTAACTTTAGACCCATATTTGGGTAGACAGCAAGGAGGCACTTTGTGCAGGACATTCGAGAGCGCGGTAGAAGGTGTTCGCAGGGCAATGGGAGGGTTTCCACGTGGAAAACCTGAAAACGAACAAAGAGCTGCTTATTTATCAAGTTGCTGCGTGGTGGTGACAGGTGAAATGACAAGACATATTGAGGAAAAGGAATTAATTCATATCTGGGACCTTTTAATAAATCACAAGTAAAAAGAAGAACCAGTGTAGCAGACCCGTTGGCAGTTGCTAACACTTGTTCAGTGATCCTTTCCTTCTGAAACATAGAAATGGAAAGTAACTGTTGCCAGGAGTCATAAAATGAAGGAATGACTCAGAAGATAGATTTATTATCAGCTCAGTATTGGTGAAATTCAGCTTCATAAACAGAGGTTAATCTGCTAAAACCTTCTGTGCTCTCACTGGGGGAAAACGCTACTTATTTCAAATTTTGTTTAAAGATCTGAAATAATTCTTCTTGTCTTCTGAATAAATCAACATCTCTAGGAGCACGAGTGTTCATCTTTTTTGCCTCATCCTTGCCCATGTGGATTTTATTTTATTTATTTATTTCCACAGGGTGTCATTTATTATGGGCTCTTCTCATCCCTGCAATGTAATTTCTCTTCTGGAATTCTAGGCATTTTCATCACAGTTCACTACATATTTCACCCATGTTTCTACAGAAAGTCATTATGTAGCACAGGCTGCTGCCAGCAAGAATATTTAGAATACACTCTGCCTTTGTCCTCCAGTGCTGCGTTGCACACCTTTGTTGGGTGAATAATATATCTGAGCAAGAAGGGCATGGATCTGACGTTACTAGAAAAAGACCTAAGCCTGTCCATGGCTGGAATTGGTACTGCTCCTTTCCCCTTCCTCTCTATATGGTTGATCAAATGGTAGGAAAATACTTGTCAGTTCAAACTAGGTTTAAAAAACATAATTAAAAAATCCCAAACTTGAAAAGATACTTAGAAAATAATAATAAAAAAAGATGTGTCCTATAAGACAAGTGTAAGAACATCAGGCATCTCTGTAACTGTGTTATGGGTTCTGTGCTGCCTCCTGCCCAGAGCAGAGGTGGATTGGGGATGTCGGGAATCACAGCTTGACTCCCTGGGGACAGGCAGCATCCCTTCTCGCTTGGTGGGCTTCTCTGTCTTGCACTGGGGGTGGTAGTCCCATAGGACAGAAGTTACGTCGTTTGCCTCTTGCTGCTACCCCTCATAAAAGCAATTCAGTAAGTTTGCCAGTAAACTTCAGTATAGAATGTGTTCTGCTGTGAAATGTCCGGGGAAGTTTGCATTGAGGCTGTTCATGTTGTTAGACATCAGAAGCTCTATCAGGCCATCAAATCCATCCCTTCTGCTGATGTCTCAGGAGCACAGGGCCATCATTTTCATGGCTGCTTTTCAAGAAATGGAGTAGACTTACCAGTTAACTTTTAAACCAAAGGTCTTGTCTGAATCCAGTGTCATAAAGGGATTAATTGCTGGTATAATCTAAAAAGCGAGTTTTGATGCATAACTTGTAAGACTGAGGCTGAGGAATAATGCAGATAAATTACATCTGAACTTTATATACCCCATTAAGAAGGATTCCCCATAGGACTGGCGAAGAGGATCCCTTCTTGGCAGCCTGTGCCCTGCAGAGTGGCTGAGCATGGAGCCTGCACCTTCTTTAGCGGTGTCCAAAGTCTGCCCGAAACACCTCTCTGCCTATTCCAGTGTCTTTAAAACTTTTCTAAGACTTCAGGCTGTCATAGAAACTTTCAGTGCAGTCTGTTACTTAAAAAAACCCAAAAGCCAAAAAGACACACACATCCCCTATTAGTGCTGATCTTAGAGCACCTCTTTCCTCAATGATTAACTGATAAAGTTGTTCTAAGTAGCATCAGGCACATCCGAGACTAAATTCAGGTTTCTTGTGTTCATGTCTTGCCCTGCAACTTCTCCACCTGTCTCCATCTACTAATGACATGTCTTGATGGTCTGAAAACTGTCCTTTTTAGTATTTCTCAAGCTTGACATCCGCTGTATTAATGTGCCGCCCAAGATTTAATAACGCTGCATTAGGGGAGGAAAATGTTCTTGGTATATGTGTCGCAGAAGTGGTGGGGAAGTGCATTTGCTTATTTTGATGCTGGTGTGGTTGTGTGTGTGGTACTGGTGTATTTGGTCCTCTGTGCATTCGTGGTCAGTGCTCAAGTCAATGAAGGTTTGGACTACGCAAGTACGAGGTCTTACAGTGCTAGGAAGCGTTTCTGGTTTAAGGGCTCTATACCTGTTTTTACAAAACTTGTCGTGGTTTTGGTGTTCATGTCAGGAGGAGGTTGGATTTCTGTATCACTTTAGGCAGAAATGAGATGGGTGGAAGTCCTTCATGGCAGGAACCGTGCGTGTATGGGGGTGATACTTGGATGGAGTGTCAGGTGCCATGCCTCTCTGTGGCTCTGTTATACACAATCACAATTTCTCTCATAGTTTCTTAGGACCAGGTAGGAAACCAGTTGATGTTTTCTTACACCAGTAGGTAAAGTGGCCAAACCTTTCCTTCCTACATGATAAAAGAGGATATACTGCTTGTCTAAGAGTTTCTACCATGTGAGTTTTTGATTGCTTGCTATCCAGGATTTTGGTATTGTGCAATGAGTGATCTCATTATTAAATTTACTGTCTATTTTCTTAACTCGAATGGATTTATTTTAAACTGCCACCTAGGCTTTCTTCTTTAGCAAGGGCACTGGCAGGAGCTTGAAAAGAGAAGCCACTTTCTCTTGTGCGATTCATTGTCAGTGGTGATATCTCTCTCTACCAAGGTTTATAGAAGTTTGCATCACCAGCAGAAAATTATGGTGCTTCTTCTGTTACTCTACCAGCTGCAGTCCCACCAAAGAATTGGCTGTGACATTAGGAAACTTATGAAGAGCCATCTTTTTACCACCACCTACTCCCCACCCCTCCCACCCCCCGAATTTCTTGGGACAAAGGATTGAGATGTTAAGCAGGATTCAGGAAGCAATGCCCGAGTTCAAGTTTCTGTTTTCATTCTATGCACAACTTTAATTTTTGTAAGGGTGGAGCATTTGTTACATGCTGAACACATTTCTGTAGTACAGCCAAATCAAAACAGATATGATGTTTCATTGGTCCTATTCCTGAGATCCTCTGCTTGCTGTTTTTCTGCAGGAGTTATCTACACAGCAGATATTCTTGACCGGGAGACGACCAAATCCTACTGGTTGACAGTGTATGCGACTGATCATGGTGTTGTCCCACTCTACACTACCATCGAAGTCTACATTGAAGTGGAGGACGTGAATGACAACGCCCCTCTCACCTCTGAACCTATCTATTACCCAGCTGTCATGGAAAACTCCCCGAAGGATGTATCTGTCATTCAGATCCAAGCCCAGGACCCTGACTCCAGCACTAATGAAAAACTGACTTACCGGATTACAAGTGGAAATCCCCAGAACTTCTTTGTAATCAATCCTAAAACAGGTAACAAAATCCTGCTGCCTTAGGGTGGTGGGAAAATGCAATTTAAATATTTATCAGCTTGCTCCCCTTCAGGATCCACTGGTGGTGCATTGCTTTCCAAACCTCTGTTTTCTGGTTAGTTATGTGTCTAAAGCATCTTGTATGTGTCTAAAGCATCCTCTTTTGCATCCGTACACGAGCGCACTGGCAGGTGACGTGCTGCAGATGTGCTGCTGCAGCGATCGCTCTTCTGTAGATCACCAAATAGCTTCTGGCTGTTGCCTCTTCCCTGTGTCTATAAGGATGAGACTTTGCTATGCTGAGTCTGCAGAGCAATGCTAGGAATCAGATTGAAGCTGTTGCAGTTTACAGAGTGGTGTTTTGTCCTTTATAAGCTAGAGTAGCACCGTTGAAGTGAGTGGCACGATGGTTGTCCAGCACGTGTAATTAGGCTCCGCATTACAGTAGCCGAATATAACTCCACAGCTTGTTTTATACAAAAAGACAGTTTAGATCACCTGAAAGTCCCCTGTCCTTTCAAAAAAAAAAAAAAAAAAAAAAATCTATGTGNTGCATTGATTTGTAACAGCTGGGGATGTAGCCTGTGGGTGCAGTGTTGCAGATATGGTGGTTGTTTTAAGTTAAAGTGTTGTCGGCAGGTGGTGGAGCAGTGTGCCTGTGCAGACCAGCTCTGCACATCTCTGTGCCTTCAGTGCCTTTGCTGAACCAGGCACCCTGGGTGCCTGGGTGATGAAGAAATCGCCCCAGGAGACATAGCCCGAGGTTGTGGATGCTCTGCTGGGTGTCTACCTGTGCTTGGCCACAGCTGGTCCTCACTCCGGCATGTACCTGGCCATCCATCACTCTTCTGGCAGGGACCCTCCAGCATGGTCTGGAGCTAGAGAGTCGGGGGGGTCTTTTGCAGCAGTAGGCTGATCTTTATCAAAGTAGTTCAGAGGATTCACACAGCTCTCATGCTGGTTTTGTTCTGGGGTTTTGATTATTTTTAAAAAAGTTTATTTATATCTGCTGCAAATTTCTAAACAGCTAGAAAACCAGAAGGAATAGACCTGAGAGGAAACATTTTTAATTCAGTGTAAGAAAATGATGTTCGCTAAATAGGTTTTCAACATTTGGCTGGGCAATCCTATTTCAATGTGTGGCATAAGAAGGGGACAGGATCTTTTCAGGCATAAGCCCAGGTGAAGACTCATGGAGCATGTATAATCACTGTGTTCAATCTGCTGAGCCCTAAGGCACATATCTCACTTATTTTTAACACTTGAAATGGCCGAAGATGGCTCTTCCATCTGCATCCCTTCTCCCCCTCCCCAACCCATAAATCCCATCTGGGCAAAGTAGCAGAGTTAGGACTCTGCAGTGTTTAATGCTTGTTCTTCCCTCCTGTTGGCTCCTCCTGCAGAGCAACCTGCTCGGCACAGCTCCGCTTATCCGCACGCTGGCCGTGGTGAGCCCATGATGAGGACCAGAGCCGGGCATGCTGCAGCCCTGCAGCACCCTGGCCTGGTAGCACACCCTGTGGGGTGGCTCTTTGTCCCGCTGGAGCAGTGGGTAGGGACACTTTTCCCTAACAAGGAGATATTCATTCTCACAGTTATCACTGAAGATGGTTCGTCTTCATTTCGTGCTGTGGAAATTGCTGTCTGAGAACTTAAAGACTTCAGATGAGTAACGTTGCTGCTTGGGCAACTCCCGAAGGGCCCCCATTGAATTCGGTTAGCATTGTGGCTGGTGGCTGGCTGTGATTTGTCATGGGGGGGATAAACCATCCCCTTCTATCCACCTCGGTGCCAAACACAGAGCAGTGAGAGCCAGGCAAGGTGGCCTCTTTTAGTTTGTTTTTGCCTTTGAAAATGATGGGGCTGACAGAGTGTGTGTGCACAGAGGTGCCTTGTCCCAAAAGGGAGGTTTGTCATTTTGAACACAAGGATTTCATCCTCCCTTGGGAAGTATCGACGTGTGGTGAGCTCTGCCTGCCCGGCCTCAACATTGGGAGGCTTTCTCCTGATGGGATGCTGATGTCCGAGGAATAAAAGCGTAATGGATTTTCCTAGAGAATGCCCCTGGGGGTCTCTGCCCAGACTCCTTTCAGCCATCTCCCTGCAGTGCACTAGTTTCTCTAAGACAGCAAAACAACTTCAGTTGTTACAGGCGACTTCTGCACACACATGTAGCATGCCAGCCCCGTATGCTCACTGGGATTCAGCACAGCAATAACTCAAGTAGGGCTTTGCACAGCAGCCCTAAATGCAACAGCGTGCTGTATAATCAGGATGAAAAGGTTTAACGTGAACCCAAATATGAAGAGATTGCTGCGTACGTGGGTTGAGCGAGCGTGCTCCTGCCATCAGGGAAGGGCAGTCATTCGTGAGAAAGGGGATCTTTTATTTTCTGTGTCACTTTGGAAGTTTAAACAGTGCCAACAAACTGACATCTCTCCTGTGAGTAATCAGGTGTTGAGAGGCAACACGAAGGCAGCATCCTATATTTTTTACATCCTTTCGTGGGAAGCGGCAGAAGTTGGCCTCGACTGGAGACAGGGAGTTGGCTGGAGTGTACAGAAGCTCTTGGGGTAATAAGAAGTTACTCCAACACCAGACTGATTGGGCTTTGCTTATGTGCTCAGGGTTAAACCTCTCGCTGGATTTGCTGTCAGAAACGAGTATCCCCTAAGCGCAGATTCTTTGGAGGCTCAGGAAGACAGGTGGGAGAGAGCAGTTTGGCTTCCTCCACTGCGAAGAAGGATGGATCATAGTTCACAGATCACTTCCTTAGATTACTTGGCTGTATTGCAGCAAGAAATCTCCCACTATTGCTGGAGAATAAGGCATTACTAGCCTTGGCCTCCTGTGCCTTATTCCTTATTTTTAGGACTTGTACCAACTAAGTTGGGTTTGTTACAAAGTGCAGAGAGTGCACAGGGCACGTCATAGCTTATGGCATATGTCTGGTGGGTGGGTGGTATTTCAGATGTTTCTGCCCTGACTGCAGACGATGTGGCTGTCTGCAGCGCTGATGGGCACAGCACAGCCTGGGCGAGGTGGGTAATCCCATCTTCTTCTTAGATGGTCCTTGCCGGCATGGAGAGGAATGCCCCAAGTGTTGCTGCACCCTGTTTGTGGCGTGTCCCTCTCTGCCTTTGCACAGTCTCATGCTCCTTCTCAGTGGTCATTGGAGCTCAGCAATGACTCTGTTTGCCTTCCTCTGGAGCTCACTTTCAACTGCTTTATAGCTCATGCAGGTCATGCAGATTTCTGGAGGCACGTGTACCACTATGTGTGTTGCCATCTGATCAAAGCACCAAAACGGAGACATAGGGAACCCAGGTTTTGTTCCCAGTTCTGATACAAGATCATAATTGCGGCCAAATCTTACAATCTTAATTGATTATCGTGACGCTGGAAGCAACGATACTCCTTGTATGCTGTGTCTGTAGGTAGAAGAAACCTTTTAGCAGACAATCTGTCACTTCCTACATTTTTATAGACTGGCACAGCTCTGGGTGGCTATTTTAGGTACTGTTGAACTGCAAATACATCGCATGCATTTGGATCTGTTTGAAGGCAGTCTTCAGACCTTTCAGGATTATTACCTGCAATTTGCTCTATGGGTTTTGGAGAGAGGAAGAGTTGCTCCTGCAGGAGCCAAGAGCTGCTAAAAAGCTGCTGAGAGCAAGACTTTGGCACCGAAGTCACCCTGGGCAGCTCGTGCTCTCACCGGGGGCTGGCTCTGCTGCAGGAGCACGAGTACACGTGGGCGGCGGGGGCTCTTCCCTGTGGGCTTGGGATTTATACAGGTGCTCCGGGGGAGCATGAACAGGAACATGAGCAGCCCTCCTGTGTGCAGCTGTCTGGGTATGGAAAGGCAGCGTGGGCAACCTCCCGTGAAGGGCTTTGTTTTCTCACCTTCATCATGTTTTCTAAAATACAGCCGAGCATCAGTTTGTGCCTCAGCCCGCAACTTTTATCTCGTGAGCTGATATTCATAGTGAATAGTGAATAACGTAGCACATGAGTACGTGTGAAACCATAAATCATTCACGCTGGAGAACAAGGCAGCCTTTTTCTGCAAACTGGTGGAGACTGCTACCTAAGTTTAGCAGGTCCAAGAGAGCAAATTGGGATTTTTCTTTATAGTGGGCAAGAGGTATTGCAAGGCACAGTTTTGTGAGGGGGGTGTGTGACATGTTTTTCAAATAGCTGAAGTGACTCTATGGGTTACATGACCGCAGGGAAAGGCATCCCCCTGTGCCTTTGTTTCCCAGCTGCATTGTGCATGCAGTGGCGCTGGAGGCGATCCCAGTGCTCAGCACCTCCAGCAGCCGCGCGTCAGCCTAAACCTTGGTGTGGCTGCTGGGGAAGCCAGGGATTTCCCTCTCAGCCTGACTTTTGTGCTGGGGAGGGCTCAGGCTCGCTTTGGCAGAGCACAGGGTCACAGGGCTTTGCTCCTTGGTGGGTGGTCTGAGATGAGGCCGAGGAGGAGGAGGAGGAGGAAGGCAGAGCTGCTGGCAGAACAGCTGGGCTGGCCCGCTCCCAGCCGAGCCCATGGGAGTGCCACAGCCACCCCAAGCCAAGTGAGTTATTTTGGGGTGAGAGGCATGTGGAAGAAGGTAAATAAAACCAAAGATGGAGTTAATAAAAAAAAAAAAGATTGATTAGGGCCGTAAATTCTTATTTTTATTTCATGTATATGGGTGTTAATTTCACAGCGCAGCACAGGGGTAATTTACTGCATTGATTTATTACTTTTCTGTGCTCTGAAGAAAACAATGCATTTTAATTCAAACCGTTGCATTATTTTGTTTAGTATTACACATATATTGGACAAACCCAATAAGCTTCCCTTCAGTCTTACGTAGATTAGTTTAAGAGATATTTCAACTAACATGCCAACAGACCAAATTTCACTCTTGTGCACATTGATGTTAATGAATTTACTCTCAAATTATGCTGGTGTGTCTGAAAAATCCGATTACACCTTGCTTAGTCTCTTGCTGTCACCATTTAAACAGATGCAGACCCCTGGCACTCCCAAAATAGTATTTGCTGCAGTATTTAAGGCAGCGTGCACTAGTGGGTTTAGAAATAGTATATGTAGGTCAGTACATCTTTCCAGAGCAGCAATTCTCTGCCTCTGGAAGTTGTCTCTGAACTGCCACATCTGCACCTAGATTTGAAAAGAGACTGGATATTTTCATGCTGAAGTAGTATTAATATTTATATAAGCTAATATGGGGTTAGTGAGCACCAGAATTTAATTGATATGAATGCTACTCTTCTCAGGAGGCTGGGCTTTGCATTCTTTTGCACTCATTAAGCCAGCCGGCATAGGATCCTTCTGGGGCTGAATGCCACATTTGCCCTGCCATACTAAAACAGTACTTCACCATCCTGCCATACATCCTGATTTTTATGGATGCTTTTGTTTGGCTTGTCCCAAGAAATCCCCACACATGTCTTTACTGTCGCAGACTGAGCCAAATCCAATGCTCTGCTGCTGCACTGTGTCCTGAAGGTTGCCGGCAGTATAGCTGCTGGCTACCCAGTGCCTCTTCTCAGCCCAGAAATAAAGGTATACCACAGAGGAGAGACAAAGAATAGTGGTTTATATATTCATTTCACACTTGGGACTCTGCGATAAATTCTTGTTCTCCAAGGCCCATGTTTGTCATGTGTTTTTTTCCAGCAGAGGGACAAAGACTGTTAAATACTCCAAAATTTTTCAATTCTGCTGGGATTTTGTGGTAAATACCAACTCAAGGGGACACAGCTTGTTCTTGGAGGCAAACTTCAGTGATCTTAATAATCCAGTTATTAACATTCCTGCTGTACAGTAGGTGATGCAAAATGAATGGAAGTGGAGGCAACTTAGTCCCTACTACAGCCTTGCACATCTTTCAGGTTTAAACCCAAGTTGCACTGGACAAGGAGAAAGACTAACATACATTGGTTCTGTAAAGCAACGGGCATTTAAAACCTTCCACCATGTAATAATTAAAGGTAAATGCCAGACCATTTGAAAAAACAAAATTACTTTTTTGCTGACATTTCTAAGGGGCTTTTGATCAACAATATCAAGCTAAACTTAGTACTACCTTGGTCCATTTGTCACTCTGTTCTTGTAAGAGGCATTTCATGTTACTTTTTTTTTTAAAGTCTGTTCTTCAAGAATGGACAAATTTATATATTCATTCCTGACCACGGATTCTCCCTGCTCCCACCCCATCATGGAGGGTCGGCTGCATTACTGGGGGACCTGCCTGATAACTGCAGTTGATGCTGTGCTTGCTGCTAAATTAATAAACCCCCTCTGAACTAAGATCTTTGACTTTTTGTAAATTAAGGCCTTTAGCTTTTTCGTTTTTGTAGTCTAACCTGCAATCTTCCTCCAGGGTGCACTTTAGGTGCTATAGTGTTCGAATTGGGAAATGTATGTTGCATTTTGAGGGTGTGGCAGATCACCTCCCTCCCACTGGAGGCTCCTTCTGAAGGGCACCTGGTGGCATCTCCCACATATGCATTGGCTGTGGAGCCCTGTTTGGCAGCTCTGTGGGCGATGTAAACCAGCTGTGCAGATCATGCCATTCATCCTGTAAGTGTCCCTGCAGTTAAGCTGACCTGTCCAAGACCATATAAGATCTTGCAGAGGAAAAAAACATCGATTCTAGGGCTCTCCAATCAAAGGAGAATTTGAGGAACTGGCCTCCCTTCCTTCTGTGGTCTTTGACGCTGTTTGTACAAATGCCGAGTTCACCAACAGTTGCAGAGTCCAGCCCAATATATCCATCACTGATATGTAGCTATCCATAACTAATACAGATTTTTACAATGTAATTCCCTTAGCACATTAGCTGGCTTCCACTTTCTGTAATTTATGTTGTATCAACACATGCTAAATGATCTACTCTCTTTTCTTTCACTTAATATTATTTAAAAGTGTGGCTCTTAATGACTTCTTTATAATATGTTCACTGTTAAAAATCGAGCTTCTGAGCATTTTAAAAGCTTTAATATCTGCTTTGGGATGGCTCATTCTTCACTAGACACCATATTTTAGTGGTTTGAGCCCAGGGTTAGCAGCTAGCAAATCAAAGGACCATGGATGTTGGAGTTACGTGCTTAATCACAGCGGGACCTAGAAGCCTGCTAGGCACTGTACAGCGTGTTAGACAAAGTTCCTGCCTCCAGGAACTTGTCATAATAACAATAATAATAGTAATAATTAAGAAAAAAAGAGAAAAAAAAACAGGGAGGAAAGAATGTAAATCATCAAGTCCATCTGCTTGCCAGTGCACGTTTATTCCCCAGAGTAAATTTTCAATTAACTCCTGAGCTGCAGCCCAGCAGTGACATGAACGCTCCTTTTGACTTTGAGTGAGTCACCTAACGTCACTGTTTTTCTTTTTTTGTGGAAATGGAAATATTTTCTTACCTCATGTGATTGTCCTGGAAATTAATTCATGGTAGACAGTTTGCAGATCAAATAGGCTTTGGAAATGCAAGCTATTGATTTTTCAGTCTTCTCGGCATTAATAGACATCCACGCACAGTCATGTATTCATAGGCATATAAAAACAAAGAGGAGCATCACTTCCGAAATGGTAGGATGAAGAGGAATATAAAACCTTTTTAGATTAAGTAAGTATAGTCTAGTGGCCAGACCACTGATTCCACTGAAAATGGGAAAATTTGGGCTCAGCCAGCCCGTCTCTTCCCTCCTCTCTGGCAATTCCCTCCTTACTCTGTATGAATTATCTGTGGAGGGGATAAAGGTGTGAGCTGTGTCACCTTAGTTGAGGCTACAGTAATGCTGCTATTAATAAAATAATAAATCCAACTTTATCATCTCTCTTGAACAGACCTGATTTCTGCTAGCAGTGGGTTTTTATTCGTGAAGCACTGAATACAGTTGAGATTGCCGGATGTCTCTGGTATCAAGTGCCTCTTTTAAAATGGCATTAAAAGATACAATACTACTCATAAATGCCATTTCTTTGTAATCAGCAGATTTAAACATGGCTTATAGAATTTTAACCTTTCTTTAGATATCCATGATGACCTTTTTAGTCCTCTTTCACAGTAAGACGCTTCAGGAGTATTCCCATTGCCTTGACTGGACCATTGTGTCCTCACTTATTCAACGCAACATCAGTTTTTAAGCTGAACTCCCCAATTGCTTCAGTAGAGACTTACGTCTGAAAGGCAATAGCGTGGCGAGGGCCAGTGAGTCAGTGTTTGCTGATGGAGAAGGTTACTGCCTGATAACTGAAAAGCTCCCTCCTGTCCTGCCCCAGCACCAATTCTGGAAGAGCAAGAATTTTGCCACTAATCCCATAAATCTACATTGTTGTACATTACAGCAGTCATTTATTATTTTCAAAAACATCAGCAGAGCATATCTTCTGTCCTATTCAGAACTAACTTTGGCTATCAGTTTAGCTATGAAACTAATTTTTCTACCTTGTCTGTCAGTCCAGTTTCTCTATTCATAAATTTCCAGAAGCCATGACTAGACAGAACTGGTAAAGTAGTGGGTAGGTAGTAGGTGGGTAGTACAGTAGGACTGTAGCTATAGTTTACTTAGTTTACTCTCATTTAACATCCGATCCTTGGTACAAAGAAAGATGGAGATATTTCCTGCCTGGGAGAATGAGATTGACCTATGCTGCAGGTGAATATTAAAAAAAAAAATAGCTGGGAAATGGGAATAAGAAGAGAAGGCAACTGTAAAGACAGATGTGTTTGCATAAGCCATCATGAAGTCAGTAATCACCAACTATTAATTCTTCTTTGTCTTCCATCATATAGAAGGTTGTGTCAGCACCTACTAAACATCTACCTTTTTTATATGCTGTACTATTCCTTCACTAATTTGTAATTAGGGCTGTTGCATTCACTTCCAGGTAGCCAAATACTCTTGATAGAATTATTGTCAATGACAGAAGCATAACTGAGATTACTGAGTGAAACTGTGTACCACAAGTACTGAGTCACAGCCCTGTTAAATGTATGCACAAAACGTGCTATGGATACTTGTGATATCCTGCCATACATTATTATGATAATAGCAGTGAATGCCCCTGCATTACAGTATTGCTTGTGGTCCAAGCCTGAACTCTGGCAGGAGGAATTAGGTTGGTGAGTTGGTGAGTTAGGGATGCTGAGATGGGGGAGCCCGTGAGCATGGTGTTCGTACAGGGATAAGGGTCTGGGGAGGGAGCTGCCAGGGAGGAAAATAAAGCTGTGATGTTAGTCCAGATGAGGTGAATGCTTGGGGCAGGGGGAGTTGTTGGGTTCTTTCCTTTTCATTTTCTATTGATTTTTAATCAATCAAGTAACTTGCATTTAGCTTTTGCTCAACAGTCAGAGGTGCTACACATGTCTGTGATGTTGGACCCTGCAAATCCCAAGCAGACAATATTGAATCAGCATTTTTCCCTTTTGCTCAGTTGCAATGAATACACTCGTATTGTCATCTTAGGACAGGCACTTTTAGTAGCTTGAATGGTGTAGCTTCACCTTATTGTGTGAGCACTTTCTATTATCTCTTTGTGGATTGGAAATTAGAGGCAAGGACTGTAGCTATAGTTTACTTAGTTTACTCTCATTTAACATCCGATCCTTGGTACAAAGAAAGATGGAGATATTTCCTGCCTGGGAGAATGAGATTGACCTATGCTGCAGGTGAATATTAAAAAAAAAAATAGCTGGGAAATGGGAATAAGAAGAGAAGGCAACTGTAAAGACAGATGTGTTTGCATAAGCCATCATGAAGTCAGTAATCACCAACTATTAATTCTTCTTCGTCTTCCATCATATAGGAGGTTGTGTCAGCACCTACTAAACCTCCAAAGCCTCATCACCTCTCAGTGCTGCTGAACTGGTCTGTTCAAAAATTAAGGTTAACAGCAGATTTGTGTTATTTTTCCTCTTCTCTCTCTGACTCTCTGCCTCCATCAGAGTTACGCTGTTATAACCAAAGATAATTATTGTGAAATTACTCTCCCCTCTCTTTCGCCCTTCCCTTTATGTTAATGAGAGTGCTTTTCTCTCCCTGAGAAGATTGACACAACTTCTTTGAAGTTAATAGTGCTGTTGCTAGTTCTTGCCAGTTAAGTATGTGACCTTATCTGTATAATTGTACAGATCGCATCGCCATATGTCTAGACACACAGAGCTTAATTTAACAGGAGATGTATATGTATAAAAATAAAGCAGTATCTGGGGGTTAAATATTGGAAGACCCCCCTAATCACAGCTTTCACATTATACAAAACTTTCTGCAGAGCTCTAAGAGCTCTGAAGTTAGATCTTAAAAAACATCTCCCTACAAGGGACCCTGCTCTTGTAACCTTGTTTTCACATTGATCATCACGTGGCTTCTGCTATGCCTGTACTTCCTCACCTGTTGTACTTAGATGGTTTCTCTTCCTGTGGTAGTGTCGTGGTTTAGCTCCAGTCAGCAGCTGAACACCACACAGCCGCTTGCTCACCCTCCCCCTCCCTGGTGGGATGGGAGAGAGAATCGGAAGGGCAAAAGAAAACTCGCGGGTTGAGATAAAAACAGTTTAATAATTGAAATAAAATAACAATAATAATGATAGGAATAAAATTGCAATGAAAAGGAGAACGAGGGAGAGAGAAACAAAACCGAGGAAAAAAAACCAAGTGATGCAACCGCTCACCACCCGCCGACCGACGCCCAGCCAGTCCCCAAGCAGCAATCGCTGCCCCCCGGCCAACTCCCCCCAGTTTATATACTGAGCATGACGTCATATGGTATGGAATAGCCCTTTGGTCAATTTGGATCAGCTATCTTGGGCTGTGCCCCCTCCCAACTTCTTGTGCACCTGGCAGAGCATGGGAAGCTGAAAAAGAAAGTCCTTGACTAGTCTAAGCACTACTTAGCAACAACTAAAACATCAGTGTGTTATCAGCATTCTTCTTACAGTAAATCCAAAACACAGCACTATGCCAGCTACTAGGAAGAAAAATTAACTCTCTCCCAGCTGAAACCAGGACAGGTAGCTAAGTCCTTCACACTGTATGGTAAGGTAGAGCAGCACCGTTGTTCCTTTCTTAACATGCAGGGAACTGAGGCAAAGGGAGCAGCTAACTCATCTTATGCCAGTAATAAAGATGTGGTCTTAATTTGCCTTCAAAGCCACTGGCCACATGTAACGCAAAGCCTTACTGGTACGGATCCAGCCCTGCGTGTCCCACTGAACCTTGAAAGCAAGGCTGACCACAGCACCAACATTCCCTACCAGGTGTGCAGAAGTTGTCTTGGCATGTGAGAGCCTCAGGAGCACCTCTTTTCCTATCCTGTTTCCAATTATCCCACCATTTCCCATCCCTGCCTTTCAGCTCTTCCTCACCTTGCTTTCTCTCTTGCCCAAAGGCAAGCCTGGGTTGTCCACAGGCAAGGAAGGATTCCAGTTTGCACAGGGGCAAAGAGATGAGGATGACTCTGATGAAGCCTCCTGGGCATGTAAGGGCAGAGATGACTCATGTCTCTTGGGTGGGTGAAGCAAACCCCTTCTCCATCAGCCTAATGCAGGCTCAGCCCTAAGCAGCTTGCCTGATGCTACCCCCGAATAGTCGTACTCTTTCCTTCTCAATATTACATTTGCTTGTACTTACTATGCAAGAACATGTTTGTTCATTGCATCCTGTAAATATGAGTCAATGTCATGATCTGCTGTGGGTTTGTTGCCTTCTAAGAGAAATTTCATGGTTTTGTCAGATGAGTTACGTGCGAGCAATCTGTGCTGCAGTGATCTATTTGTATGGTAATTAGCAAGTAGCTTTTCAGATCTTAAAGGGATTTGGTTTGAAAACTAAGTATTATTTCCTGAACTTTAACTTAACAACAGCATATGAACAGAAGTGCACATTCACAATTTTTTTAATGTAGCCACAATACCCAAAAGGTAAATGTAAGTCTGCTCTGCAAGAGAATATTTTGGCTATAATTAATTTTGCTTCCATTCACCATATGCTTGTATTTTCTGACCTTCATTTGAATCACAGACACTATGTAATAAAATGTGCAGTATTAAAAAAAATAGTTTCTTAAAGAAGCACAGGTGCTTATGGTACTACAGCTTCAGCTGAATGATACTGTTTATGCCACCTGAGAATTTGACCTTCTTATCCTTAAGAAGATATTATTACGGAAAGATGCTGTCTTTGCTCAAAGGCGTTCAAGTTATTTTTGTTAACATGAGAACAAGGTGGTTTATTTAAATCTCTGAAGAAACGTATGCCCATCGCTTATATTGTTCATAGAGATCCTTTAGGAGAGGCAACGAGGGATGGAGAATTTTCTCTTTTTCCTTATTATTCTGTGTGTTTGAGGCAGTTCTTGAGATAGGACCTGGGAGCATACTGCAAATGACACAAAGAGTAACTGTTGCTAAATTTAATTTATTGAGTAGGTGTGAATTAGATTGATTAAACAGAGAATAAACACACACAAGATTACCCAAAGTAGGTGCAGGGATGGAAAAATGTTGGATGGTATTAACAGCTTAAATATGCGTGATGCTGTAGATATTTTTCAAGTAAGTCTATAATTTCTTAGGGGATTTCTCTCAGGTTTTTTATTTCTTTCTTGTAACACTTAATGTAATCCAAACTGATTAAGGGAATGTTATGTATTAAAGGAGAAAAAATAAAGCAACCACATGACCAGAATCAACACTAGAGTAATCTACCGGGGCAAACTGCAACTTGACTCAATAAGATACACATGACCTGAATCTGTATGTGTGGAAACCCCTTGGCTTGAGTTGGGTTTGTTTGCTGAGGACAGAGTCCTTTTCTGAGCAATGCATAGCCTGGCATCAGAGCAGCAAATAGGCAGGATTTAGATATAGTCCTTCTTTGGTCAGCTGGATGGAGGGGCTTCACCCCCCGCTTGTAAACTTAGCTCCAATCTGTTGGTTCATCCTCTCCTCCTGCTACCTGGTGTTGAGGGAGGATCGCAAGGGCTTTTTATTCATTCAGCCTGCAGGAAGAGGCTTCCTCTCCAGCTCCAGAACTTCTGTTTTCTACTTTCTGCTTGGAGTCATTGTGCAGAATAGCTGGGGTTTTACAAACACCCTGCAAGGCACTAGCCTAACCTCTTTACCTGGCTGCCTTGTTAACAGCAGAAGTGCAGCACTGAGAACGTAATAAAAGATTTAATGGGAAAACAATAATGTCAGAGAAGGGAAAAATTCTATAGAGAGAGATGTCATTTTTGCCTATAAACAAACGTAAGGAAAAGAGATGAAAACATGAAGAAAATAATGGGGTTTTTTTTGTTGAACTGACTGTATAAAGACAGTTGCATCACACAGAAAATGCTCCATGTTCAAGACTGTTTCACACATCTATGAACTGTGTGTGGACTTGGCTTTTGTCATCGTGAATGCTTACCCTCACCTCTGATAGTGCCTTTGGGTAAAAAAAAAGAAAAACACAATAGAAACATATCCTCAAGATACCTTAATTTCTTCACATTGAGTCCTGAAAGAAAAGGAAGAGGGATTGTGGGGTTTTTTGTTTATGGTTGGTTTTTTTTTTTTCATTTAGTAATTAAAAATAATTCTGAACTAAGAACTTGGACAGGAAAAGCAAAACCTGTGCAGCCTTTTGGTAAGCTGAAACGATTACTTATTTTTTTAATATTTATTTGCAATATTGTGGCACCTTTGTAGCTGCAGTCATGAGGCGGCACCCTGCCGTGCTTGGCAGGATAAGTGGAGTAAAAGATGATTGCTACACAGAAAAGCTCGCAGTTTAAGGGGAGATTGAGACAACAGATGGGAAAAAGCAGATGGGGATGTGGCAGAAAAACCAAGGCGGTATTGATCAGTGCTAAGTTTGTTCCTGGGCACTCTTGGTGTGAGAAGGAGTGGAGACTAGGCTTTTAAAATTGAGGAGCGGGCAGTTTGGTCCCTTGCTGGCAAGGTGTCTGCATGCCCCTGTGTGCCGTCGGCTTCATCCTGGGGCTGCAGCTCCTGGCGTCTTGCAGAGCTGGGAGGGAGGGGGTGCAAGGGATTTGCCCCAGACTGTATATATAGGAGAGATATATATCCTGCATCTATATCTAGAGAGAGATTTCCCTCCCTCTCTGAGATGTGTGTGTGTATATATAATTTTTTTTTTCCAAAATTTTGCACAATTTACAAAGGTTTGGTTTGGTTTTTATTTTGCATTTTTTTCAATTAAAGGACTTTTCAGGAAAAACATTTAAAGTGGATTTTTTTTTTATTTTTCTTTTAAAACCCTGTATATAAATTTAGGTTTTTTCCCTGCTCTCCTCTTCTTTTCCATTTTCATGAGAAAAGAAAGACAATGACAGTCTTACAATAAAAGGGCTTAGCTGCTGTTTCATTGGGATATGAGGGCAGAGGCACCTAGGAAGGCTGAACTTTTCAAACACGATGTCCAGCTGTGCTCCTGAAAGGTGAAATTCCTTTATATTCTGGAAAAGCTGGCTACTCTCCACAGCATAGTTAAAAGATGAAATATCTAATGGAGCATCCCCACCCCTTCCTCCTACACCATAGCTCAAGGGGGGTTGTAGAGGGGATTTAGAGAGAGACCTGTTGTCTACAGCCAGGGTAGGATCCAGGAAGGCATCTGGGTACCCAATTTCTCATTCATAACGGTGTGCATATAGACGCATGTACCAGAGTTAAGATCCTAAATTTTCTTCAGCTGCCTCTCTGTGTAGGCAGTGGGACTCACTGTTAAATGATGAAGTCAGACATTTAGAGCCAGATTCTTGTCTCTTTTCAAGCATGCCTGCATCCTGTGTCAAGCCATCTACTTAAAAGGATCACATCACTGGGGTTCTCAATCGTATTTTTTAAAACCTAAAATTTGCACTACCTTACCATGAGGAGCTGAAGAAATTCAGTCTGTGTAATTTGTCAAGAAAAATTTAAGAGGTGATGCCTTCATAGTTTGTGTGTGCCTACATGGGGACAGGATTTCTGACACAAGTTTTCTTTCATCTAACAGATAAAAGGCATAGAAGTCCGTGGAAGGTGAAGTTAGAGAAATTCAGACTAGAAATAATCTTATTTTTCTGGCTCAAGATAATTTTAGCTGTAAAGGTGCTATTCCAAAGTTACGGTCCAGACACAGGAGCCAAGTGGTGAAATTCCCCAGCCATTGTTATCCAGGAGCTCAAAATGGATGATCTGATCTGGTTTGAAAACCTATTAATGCATAATGAACCATGTTTAAAACAAAAGTGACCATAGTAGTAGAGGGGCTCTATGGCAGAGCTCCGTTTTGCACAGAAAGCTGGGAGGAAAGGCTGTGTCTCTTCTGGGAATGGATAATGTATATTCAGATATTGTATGTTCCCGTGTTTTCCTGCTCGGGGCTTCTTGAATAGCATTATTGCCGTGCAATGTTACAAATAAATCAACAAAAGAAAAATTTTGTTGTATATATTCCTATGGTGCTTCTAACAGGATGGAAATAAGAAAACATTAACACCAACTTGCCTCACATAAGAAACATGATTTTCTTCTTTCAGCACAGCTGAAACATTTGCAGACCATATTCATTTTAAATCAGTCTCTCACTGATAGCGGAGTGTAATGGAGCTTTTCAGACTCTTCTTGTTACAAATTTTTGGATTAAAAAGTTTCCTATGTGTTACAGAACAGCAATAAGCGCATTCAGTGAGGTGTGGGGTAGGAGTGACTTGTTCCATTTCTAGGGGTATGTAATATTTTATCATCTTGCAGCCTTCCTGCAATTTGGTATGCTGAGAGAAATTAATTTGACTGTTTACAATATTTAATTTTCAATAATTATTCAAGCATATATAACTACAGACATTTACAGTATGTAGTAAACAGATGGATTAGCAATTGTGCATGTAATTAGAAATTACACTTAAAATACAAAAGTACATTTGAATATTCAGTTGCCTTTAAAAAGAAAAAAGCTATAAATGCAACTGAGTGCCTTAGAAATGGTTTATAGAGTCCACGAAGTGCCCTTCCTAAGTGAGTCTTTGCTAAAAATATTCACTGAATTGCAACTGCAAGTTGCGTATACTTTTTTTTTTTAAAGACAAGACTAAATTGTTCCAGTTGGTAGTATTTTCTGTGCTGGTGTGGTTTCAGAATCACCACAGGATCACTTTTCCCACCCTCCAAACAGAGACATCCCCTCTCCATCACTGCATCCATGCTGTAGCTGGTGTAAAGCTGGGCACACCACACTGTACCAGCTCCCACCTGGCACCTGGTCCTCAGCCCTGCCTCTTCTGGAGGTCCACTTGAATCGTGACACTTGAGAAATGATTTTGTTAGGACAAGATAAATCTTTCCCAGAAATCGTGGAACTGTCGGGATGTGAAAGTACCGTAAATGAATAACAGCCTGATCTTATTACTTTAGAGTTTATCCTTTCCCCGCCTTGAGTCATGTTGCAATCTTTCATTCTGTTTGGTCAAAACTGATTTGTAGGATAGGTGGCACAGTGACCACAGGTAAAATCATCAAAAATGCCTGTGAATGATTTTTAGAAGTGACTTCTGAGAATCCATTTTAGATGCCTTTGAAAATATATACTTCCCAGATTTCCGTGTGGTCTCATAACGTAGCTCCTGGGTTGAATGCTTTGGTGCTGTGTACTTGGCACTTACACCAGGCTCTTTAGGTCTACATCAGAGCTGGTGTAGAAGAACCCAAACTTCATTTTCTCTGCTAATTGAATCTTTAAAAAAACCCAACAGACCTCACTCTTTTGTCTCATGGATACTTTTGAAAAAGTGACTATAATTGTGCTGTAACACCTTCAAGGAATGAATTTTATCCTGCTCTCAGTGAAGTCAATGGGATTTCTGCCATTGCTGCAGATGGGTGTGGGATTGAACCTTTAGTGATTGTCTGAGTGTGAAATGAGAAAATATATTTAGCTGGGTTCATATGAGACTATTAGAGACAAATTCTCATCTAAGATAACAGTTGGAGCTAATTTCCATGGCCTTCCAGCATATTGACCATAAATCATGTCATGAGTACGAAATACCCCTTGCCCCCGTATATATCTCCTCCCTTTAAGGGGATTATAATGTAACTGTGGTGTGTTGACCCTGGCTGGACGCCAGGTGCCCACCAGAGCCGCTCTATCACTCCCCTCCTCAGCTGGACAGGGGGGAGAAAATATAACGAAAGGCTCATGGGTCGAGATAAGGACAGGGAGATCACTCAGCAATTACTGTCACAGGCAAAACAGACTCGACTTGGGGAAATCAGTTTAATTTATTACCAATCAAATCAGAGTAGGGTAATGAGAAATAAAAACTAAATTTTGAAACACCTTCCCCCCACCCCTTCCTTCTTCCTGGGCTCGACTTCACTCATGATGTCTCTCCCTCCTCCCCCTGAGTGGTGCAGGGGGACAGGGAATGGTGGTTGTGGTCAGTTCATCACACGTTGTCTCTGCCGCGTCTTCCTCCTCAGGGGGAGGACTCCTCACACTCCTCCCCTACTCCAGCGTGGGGTCCCTCCCATGGGAGACAGTCCTCCATGAACTTCTCCAACGTGGGTCCTTCCCACGGGCTGCAGTTCTTCATGAACTGCTCCAGTGTGGGTCCCTTCCACGGGATGCAGTCCTTCAGGAACAGTCTGCTCCAGTGTGGGTCCCCCATGGGGTCACAAGTCCTGCCAGCAAACCTGCTCCAGCGTGGGCTCCTCTCTCTCCACGGGTCCACGCGTCCTGCCAGGAGCCTGCTCACAACCTCCTTCAGGCATCCACCTGCTCCAGCGTGGGGTCCTGCACGGGCTGCAGGTGGCTATCTGCTCCACCGTGGACCTCCATGGGCTGCAGGGGGACAGCCTGCCTCACCATGGCCTTCACCACAGGCTGCAGGGGAATCTCTGCTCCGGCATCTGGAGCACCTCCTCCCCCTCCTTCTTCACTGACCTTGGTGTCTACAGGGCTGTTCCTCTCACATATTCAGACTCCTCTCTCCAGCTGCAGTTTGTCCCCCCAGTGTTTTTTTTCCTGCTCCTTCTTAAATACACTATCCCAGAGGTGCTACCACCATCACTGATGGGCTCGGCCTTGGCCAGCGGTGGGTCCATCTTGGAGCCGGCTAGTATTGGCTCTATTGGCCACAAGGGAAGCTTCTAGCAGCTTCTCACAGAAGCCACCCCTGTAGACCCCTGATACCAAAACCTTGCCATGCAAACCCAATAGAAACATAGAAAAATAGTAACATAGAAAAAAATCCTGATTTTTCAATTCTCTGCCCCTCAAAAGTTTACTGCATTTAAGGAATTATTTTAACTTTAGGAAAAAAGATGATAGTTCTTCTCCTATAGTTGTAATACCATTATTTTTGTATTATTACTGTATTACATTTTTTGATACTATTGTGCTATTCACTATTGCAATACTGTTTTGTTTATTTGTTTGACGATGGAAGTCATTTTTTTCCTAGACCTCTCAGCATAGCACATGGGAGATCTTCTGGTTTTCCTGCTTTTGATATTTTCTGTTTTAGAGATGGAAGCAGAGGTTTTGCAGAGGTTTTGCAGTGTAATAGGATAGTGAATGAACAGATTCATAGTCTTAAGGTCAGAGGGTTATTAGATCATCTGCTCTGACCCCCCACATAGTTCAAGTTTTAGAAAGTCACCTAATTCCTCCTACACTGAGATGTCTAACTGGTGTTTGACTAAAGCCTGTATTCCAGGCAGATACTGATTTAAAGGCTGTAAGACCCTTTTTTCCTGATATTTATCTCCTTCATCCTTTGAAATATCTGGTTTATTTTTCATTTGAATTTGTCTGCCCCTTCTTTCCAGACATTGGCTTTGGTTGTACCTTTCTCTGCTGGAATAAAGAGCCCTTTTCTCCCTGTGCAGGTGCTTATGTGCATTAATCCAATTATTAATTAATTAAACACAATATAGTTCTTTAATGCAGCGACGGGAAAGGAAGCATTGATTTAATTAGTGCCAGATTGCCATTGACTTATATGTAGGAAAATACAGGTTGTTCTGCCTCCATAAAGCCGTTAATGGTCACAGTCCAACAGTGACCTCCAAAGTCCTTCCTCCCCAAGTTCCCAGCATGCAGGAAAGACCAGGGTCAGGTGCAGATGTGGGGATCCGAAGTAGCTCCAAGGACCTTCCCAACATGAGCAACAGCAACTGCCGATGCAGCAGAGAATATGTGCCAGGTTATCGTTCACAAAAATTATTGCTTGTGGCTCTGGCTTCCACGGTAAGCTGATAGCTGCTTAATTTCTTTTTGGTGTAGACAGGAAGTGAATGCATATGGCTTAGCCATTCGTCATCCACCGTGGCTATTCCCACCTTCCCCAAGGACAAATTACTCAGTTGTTTTTATGGCTAGAGATGAAAGTTTTTTTGCTTGGGGGCCAGTCACCCAATTTAATGCTTCCTTTACTGTCAAAAGCTGGAAAAATTGGTGTTGCATCTAAACACATAGCAAGCGTTTTGGGGTAGGGAACCTAGAGAGGTTATCTTTCTATACTTCACAATATATATTTAAAGGAAAAAAGATGAAGATCCAAGTTCTGATATTTCTGAAATGGAAACTCCCATTTGTTTCCCCTTTGTTACCACTGATGTCAGGTTTGCACACATCGCAAGCCTGACCGATGTGGGTTTATCAGGTTGCAGTCAATGAGGGACATTGTGTGGTGCAGAAGAGGAATGGTCCAGTCTGATCCATTGCCTTAGCACTGCAGTCACATGCTTGCCCACCAAAGTGCCAGCGCTGATGTCCAGGCTGTTGCTTGGTGCTCTCCCACCCAGTCGTGGGCTCTGTGCTACGTACAGGATGATGCTCACTTCCTTACCCGCTGGCAAAACCTTGCTAATGGCACAGAAGCCCATGTAATAAATCAGAGGGAGCCGTGCTTTTGGAAAACGGGATGTCCTGGGTGACAGGCTGGCTTTGGGTGACGCAGGAAAGTGGTGGGAGAGTTGTGAGTTTGAACTTGGCTCCTCTGAACTCCACCTACAAGTCTGAACTGCAAGATGTTGCATAATGTTTGCTCTAGGGAGTTGCCAGTTAACTCACTTCTGTATTAACAATTCCTCGTTAATGTGAAGTGTTGGGTAATTAAGACCTGGATTCCCTCCTTAGCTCTGCCGTAAGGCTCTTGTGTAATCTGAAAATGTCTCTTGGGGCAGCTTCCGCTGTGCAGAGGTCAGGATTTTGTCCCAGCCAGCTGACTTCACGCCAGCAGTGCAGGGCTGGTAGCCACGCACAGACAGAAATCCTGACGCAGCCCCCAAGAAGATATTGCAGCTCCTTAAGAGAATGGGAGTATCTGAAGCACAAAAGGAAAATACATTTTTGTTGTTTTCATTTGCCTTCTGTCTTAGGGTAGACTGAACAGATTTTCCAACTTCAGATCCACAAATATAGCTTTTTTCTGGGGATTGTTTTCATTTTGTTTCTTGTAAATGAAAGCTGAGAGTCTCTTGTAATTACAAGAGTCTCAAGACCTGGAACTTCAGCTAAAATACTGAGCATCAGGAAAGCAATGATAAATACTTGACAGGACCCATACCTGAGTTCAGTGGAGTGAAGTATATGGTGACACTTGTGTGCTCCGTTCCTCGCAATGAAATTCTGTGTCTGAAAGCACAACTTTATGACTGCGAGCAGCAGCAGTAATGATCCACTTCTTCCTCGCAGTGGTCTTGTGTGAGTTATTTCATTACTGCCTGTAATGTGCTTTGAGACCTTGGACTGAAGAGCAGGGCGATTATTATGGTAGTTTAATAATATTGTTTAGAAGGATGTAATATGCTGCGGCATTGGGTTTCATGGAAACGCGATCTGCATTCAGTGTAAATGCTCTCCATCACCAAAGTCAACTCACAGAGTCAAAGTCACACTTGGCATTGCTGCTGCTCTGTCTTCAGCAGCTCTGGAGGAGCTCAAGGTGCAGCATGGCGACCTCCCAGCCCCTGGCTCTGCAGTAGGACACAGCTTCAGCCCTGGTTATTCTCACCCATCCTGCACTTTCACTGAGATCTTCGCCTTCACCAGGGCTCCCTGGTGCAGGGTGAGGTGTTTTGCCTCGGGGTACCATGCCTGTCCTTCTCCTCCATTTTCCATCAGTGCCTGGTTTTGTATCGCTCTGTGCTGAGAGGCTGCAGTGACGCTATTTGGGTTATCCCTGTGGCTGACTCCAGTCATTTACAGATTTTTGTGATTGCTTTCAAAGATTTCGCTGTGGCTTTACTCTTAGGTGATGATCACCTGTTACAGCCTGGTCTGCTCTCTGTCTGAGAAGGAAGCAATACCTGCTGCCATAGGTTTCAAGGCCAGAAGGAGCTGTTGTGGCTTGAGACAACCAGTCAGGGAAAAAGCAGTTTCCCATTTTTTTGGGGGGGAGCGTGGGGATTTCATTGCCTCCTCAGGGCCCAAACCCGCAGGACTGATTCCCTGGTACTGGCAGCTGCACTGCTGCCTCGGAGGCAGCCCCTGCTCTCCGTGGGGAAGTGGGGCCTGGGGGCCCTGCTGGCTCCCAAGGCTCTCCGTGTCCATGCCCCTGCCAGCCCGCCCAAGGACCCACGCTCGTACCCAGTCACAGAGAGTTTTGCAGATATTGTAGTATCGCTCAGCATCTGGAGAAAAGAAAATTTCAAAATATCCTGCCATTTGAATGACTTTTTTCCATCCATTTCTGTGACCTTTTATATGTTTTCCAGCTTTCAAGACTACTATGCTCTTGTGCCTATTTATCTCTTTTTTTTTTAACAAAGGCAGATGTAAGGTTATCGAAAAATACCATTTACCACTTAAATTGGTGCCTGAAATACTGTAGTGTCTGTACTGTAGTGTCTATTAAATTTCATTTTGTTTTGTTGTATTCAGATTTTTACATGAACCTTTAATGCCACAGTGTCTAAATACCTTTCAAAAATGCATTAACCAATCCATTTAACATCTCCAGGAAGAGATAGACTTGTTCTCTATAAGAAATATTATTAATATACTGTTCAATACTGAAGTTACATTAGAGCTTATGTAAACCAGAAGCCTAAAAAAACCCTTCAGCATCCTTGTGTAATGAAAGTACAGAGACGAACCCTTCCAGAGGGCAGTTCTTCCCATTCTGGTTTTAGTTGGAAGGGGTTAATGGCTCTTTGAAGGTCCCAGAGAAACACCTAAGGAGGGGGAGGCTTTGGGGTGGGAATTGCCACAACTTTGTCTCTTTTATCCTCCTCCCATCCCCCATCTCCCACCACTACTGGGCATCATGGACAAGTAGCAGGAGAAGTCCCTTTACTCTCCTTTCCTTTTCCTTTCTAGCCCCAGCTTAGCAACACTTTCGGTAAAGAGAGAGGAAAGAGAGGTGTGAAATGATATATATATACTTTGGCATCCAGCTTGTTTTCGTCTTTTGCTTGCCCTGGGTCTGGAACAATTAGTTTTGGTCCACATTTGGGGCCTCTGAGGGCTGTCATAGCATAAGTGATGAAAATAGCAAAGCTGGTCTCTTCCAACAAAGAAGTTATGTAGGTTTTTTCCCTTACTTGGTCACAGAAAATGAGAAATGACAAGAAGCTTTCAGATATGGCTTTTCAGATTGATTCCTGACCATACGTGTCATGCGAGACACATAAATGCAGCTTAACGATAAATTCCAAAGGGAAAGGAAGAATTAGGAGGGATGTATCTGAAAATCCAACATCTTTGCCAGCCAGCTACATGCTAGAATATCATTTCTGACTGATTATGATCTAGTAACAATTAAACATCTTTAACCTTTTCAACCTCCGGTGATTTGGTGCATTAATGAAAAATGTAAAATGGAGCGTGCATCTTTCTGAAGAGGTTACACAGAAAAAAGATGTTGAGTGAGACTTATCAAGGTTTAATTTACATAGCAAATCTGGTTATTACTTAAATTGTCTTTCAGAAGACAGTGTCCAGAGAAAGAATATTCTTCTGACACTACTTAATGATTAGATTTCAAAGCTGAGAGGAATATGGTGCCAGGCATTGGTGGGGTTTTTAGTTGTTCTTTTCCTTTTCCTGTGTGTTAAAATAATCGTAATATAATTTTAAAAGTACCATTTTAATCACCAATTCTTACTTTTATCATAATACCCTTAATATATGTAGCTGTATTTTTTACAGGTAAACAGACAATTTCATGTTTGTAAGGATATCAGAAGATCAGACTTGAATTTCACCGTTCTGGCCTGGTTTTTCTTGTTCTCGGTAAAAAAAACCTGTTGCCACGTGGGCTGAAAAGTAATCTGCAGTGACTAATCGACTGCAAACATACACCACTCCGGTATTGAAGCAGATAAAATTGCCAGTCATTCTTTAAATCGGGGTCTCAATATTTTTTCTCCACAGTTGCTCTGGGCTGCAGCAAATGCTCACTATCCCGAAGTCATTAAGGAGGAACATGTTGTAGCCATCACGAAGAGCAGATTGATCAGTTTAAGCTTTTTCTTTAAAGCTGAACAAAAAGGGCTATACATTTTGTGTATTACGATGATCTCCTGAAATAAGGCTGTGCTATTTCCCTGAGTCTGCAAGTGTTCAGTCTGTTCTGCCTCTGCTGCAGCTGTCGGTGTATAAATAGGCTGTGTGGGTTTCTCCAGGAGTCTGTGCCGCGAAGGCTCTCATAGATCATGCTTTCTTCAGCCTTCTGCAGTTTGGAGGTGTTTCCCAGGGGAAGTGTAGCAGGGGCAGGCAGCAGAGCTGGTGGCCACATGCAGCAGCCAAGAGGAGAAAGGGGTAAGGCGGTGGAGACCCTCCACACAAGCAGCAGCCAGAGGTTTGGAGAAGAAACCGTAAAACCCATTGGCTTTTACAATAGGTGATGCTCAACTGCATTCCCTGACCTCTCCACAGCAGGGACTTGTCTAACAGTGGAGAATCTCTGTGCTGGTTCAAGGAGGCACCATGTATACAACCTCAGGACAGTCCTGCTTGGCACTTGTCTTGCATCTTAGTCTCAGCTTTGTTGGACATCTCACGGTGGTTTTCTAACAACAAAACAAATATTTCATGTTATATTTACTGTCTTAACTTCTGGGCTATAGCCACATGACTCCATTAACATAGCTTCTGCCATTCTCATATGAAGTGTGCATCAAAGTTTTAAATCATATGCTGCTAAAACTCAGCCAGCCGGTCAGTACTTAACTACCTATATGGGGAGCATTGCAGAGCCTGACTAAATACGGCTGTGTAGGTGTAGGCATAAGGTATGGGCTGAAATCCAAACACTGCACAAACTACCGTTGTTCAGGCTCCTGGAACCAGAGCTTAACATTTTCAGAAATATCACACAGCAAGTGCCTCAGCTTTGGCTGTGTGCGTAGGCATGGGGAGAAGAAGGCCAGAGGGTGGGTGATGGGTGGGGAGGCTTGGTGGTGGGGAAGGTGGGTGATGGGAGACGAGGGGAAGCTTTTTAATCTTCCAAACCATACACGAGCAGCACGGTAGCACTCACTTACAGTGTCCCAGCATTGTGAACTTGTAGCGGACACAGTGCAAGAGAAGCAGACCCACCCCAGGCTCAGTTCACCCCCGCTGTGGTGCAGAAAGAAGTCAGTGATGGAGAAGAGCCTGAAGAAAGGGGACAGGGAACGTCTGTTGAACTTCTTCATGTTGTGAGGTCTGGGGGCTGTATTCAGAAACCATTGAAAAGGAGATGACAGCTTATCTGCCCACCCCGCGTGTTTTGTTGCTTACATTTGTTTATAAATCTCATTCTGGTTAGAGCAATCTCATGGTTTCTGAATTCTCCAGGTTGGCAGTACTGATAGCAGTGAAATAGTGTCCTTTGCATTTTTTGCCTGCTCTGCCTTGGCATGCCGAGAACAACCCTCTCATGCTATTAAAACCTAAAACAACTGTCTAGGACCGGAGTCCCAGCATTGTACTTCTGTTGATCAAAATTACTTCTGGGCTTGTAAAGAACAAAGAGCGCAGTTTCAGAGAGCTCTGGGTAGCTTTCCTCAGCTCCACAGTAACCTGTTAGGAGGTGGATTAATGATGAACAATATAGCTTTGCGTAGTGCTTTTGAACAAGATATAAAGAGACAGTAAAACACAGGAAAGGGAACTCTGTGAGTCATTGGTCATTTTTTATGCTGTCAAGTACCTTTGTACAAATCACGTACAGTTCGAGCTTTCTTCTGAACAGCCCCTGGATATAATTGGTGAAGATGTCTCTCAAGGCAAGTTTGACAAAAGGGCAAACTTCTCATTTTCCCAGTGTTGACATTGACCAAAACATCCTGAAGTCCTTGCAGAGGAGCAGAGCCTGATTAATGTCTCGGCGACAAGGTGAAGGAGGGTTAGCGAAGGCTGCGGCTGCTTCTCAGTCTGTCATTGTGGCGCCTTGTCACGCACACACATGCCACAAAGAGCGCACCAGCGTGTTTTTGCTCCACATTAAGTATGTGTTTGAGTTTTTGTTTCCTAGGACATCTGGAAATGAAGATCCGCTCACTTAGTTGTGCTAGCGGACATAAAAGGTAGGTAGTCTGTGTTCTTTGTTGCAGAAGAGGCAATGTAGGGGGGTTCAAAGCATTTCCCCTCATTTATTCTTCATAGAAGAAGGAGAACTCAATCTGTAGCACCTTTTAATTAAAAATTATTTCTTTCTGGACAGTCTTTCAACACCCAATGTATAGTTTAGTATTCTGTAACCAACCACTTAGGACTAACTCTCAATGAGAGAAAATGAGGCACTCCATCGTTAAAAGGCATTTATTTTATGAAAAGTTAGTGATGTCAGAACATGCGCACTAGTTGTTGTATTTTCTGCCTTTTTCGATGTGTGCTGTAGCTCTGTGGCTGTCTGGGTTTCGAGATCAAACTTTGTATAGGTCATTTATTTTACAGAGCCAGCTAAATCTGTGGCACTTCAGTTCTGAAATGCTACAGGATCACTAGGACAGTGGATACAGATATAGATGAGATTCACTGCATAAACTATAGCGTGCACAGAAGGTGTGTCGTAAATTAAACTACTTAATTTAATCTTACCAGAAAAAAAATGACCGGAGTTTTGCTAGCATAAGATGAAAGGTAAGAATTGGTTTACATTAAAGTTAACCTGGTAGTCTGGTCCTGAAGGGTAACTGGGGAAGAAGTTTTAGCACCTGTAGTTGTATTTTGTGAGAAACAGCTTTGTAAAATTCATTGTTCAGCAAGACCTCAAAATAGTGTTGAATTATTTTTATATGGAGAAAGAGACACTGCGCTCTTAATTTATTGCCATACACATTGAAAAGGCATATGCACACCTTTTCTTATTTGTTGTTGTTTTAATCCCTTTTCTTATGTTTATCTAGGTTCTCAGCTTTGACTTTTATTAACTGCTATGAGGCAGCAACCAAAAGACACACCTTATACTGCAGTTGTTGAACTATTCAAGGAGAGGCACAAGCTCTTCGATATAAAAGGAACGTCTAAGAGATAGTTTGCCTCAGGCTTTCAAAAAAAAACTCCCTGGGTGCTGGCACGTAGAAAGTACCAACAACTCCTGGTGAGAAATGTACATTTGTACAAATGTGCATTATTCTCAACTCAAGTTTGCAGGAGGATAAAGGAGAGAAGGATCCAATAAAAACAGTTGGATGAATAAAACGGAGTCTGTTGCTGCAGATAAGTTTTTTTGGAAAGGAGTGCAGTGCGCTTGGTGTGAGAAGCTGGGTTGCACGGGTGACATTTCTAGTGCAGGCGGCACTGTGAGGAAAGTAGGGCATTTTGAGCATATGAAAGAGAGAGGTGTGCTGAGCTTCATTAGGGATTCTGGTCACTTCTTCAGTACAAGACAAGATAGACAATGTATTTTGCATGTTACAGTCACTTTTGTCGTTCCCTATGTGTTCCACATGTAGGTTAAACGTCTTTATTTTTTCTTCAAATAAAGGTGGGTATCTGTGCAGGACAGTGACATCTCTGTCATTGTATTTTAACAAGAGAGCTAAATGGTGAATTATTTTAGGTTTGCTTTGGGTTCTGATTTAAGGAAGGTCTTTCCACCTACAGCATCCTTTTCTGTGCTAGTGTTATTGGACTATTTTGGGTCAAAATTTGCTAACTCATGGTAGTCTTGACCAGAAGTGGTGTTCATAGCTTTTCCCACGGTGGTACATGGTACCTTTTCTACAAGTCTCAGTATCACAAACTTTTTTAAAATTTTTTTAATAAGACCACTCCTCCCAACCCAGAGTTCAGTTCTGTATAACCTAGAGTGTTTGGCAGCACTCTTCAGAAACATCTCAAAAGATGCTTCCAGGAATTTCAGGCTGCTAAACCTGACACAACAGTCAGTGTATCTTTTGTGAAGGATATCAGTGTCCCCAAACCTACTGGAGTTCTACAAATGAATTGGATAAATCCAGCTGATAGAGTATATTGGTTTTTTGGAAGGCTTCCTAAAAGGCCTTTCATCAAAGTCTGTTAGAAACCCAAAGTTGTGAAGTGTTCTCTGTCCAATATTTTTGTCCCCATAAAGGGTTTCTACAACACAATAGTATTTTTGTAGCTCTGGGTGTGGGATTGCAGGCTACATTTACTTCTTTAGTATTTAGAGAAAGAAATCCAGTAGGATCTTTGAGTTCTTCTTCACCAACCTCTTTCTTTTTTTTTTTTTTTCTTTTATTCATTTATTCTGGAAAGTCTCTTGTGTGGTTCTCAGAGGCAGCCACCACTGTCTGTAATGCCATGTCCACCCTGCAACAGAGCAGCAACTGGTGCACCCACTGATATTAAAACAGTACCTTGAAGAGGAGTTTTCTTCTGTACCTTGAGCCTGGTATCCCACCCATTAGGAACAAGAAAGGTGAAAGCACTGGTCAGGCTCTCAGAGTTTCTAAGGATGAGTATGGAAACCATCACTGTTGTCTTTACAGTGTCTTTACTATTAAGTTGTATTCTTCAACTGCAAAAATTGGGATGAACAGAAGGAGGTTCTTCTTTGAATTAGGTCTTACCCATCTGCCCAAAGACAGGACCTCAGGGTCTCACTTTTTACTTTGATTTCATACCAGGAGAGGATTTATTCCAGGGGCCTTTGGATTTGAATACCTAATTTCCCACCCAAGCAAAGGTCTGTGGAATAATCTGTTTTACTGGAATAATGTTTCGTACCATCACTTTATTCAGTGCTGTCCCAGTTTGTGGCCAAAGCTGAACACACAAGAAGAAACAAGAACCAGCAGAAGAAACGATTGCAGTTCCCCTCTGAATGTTTTAAAAATCAATAAATAGAACAAAATCTCTCTTCTGTGGGAAAGTATTTGTATATTCCAATCTAAGAGTTTTAAATCTCTTTAGCTGTGTTTGTACTTGTGAGGACAGAAATTTGATTTGATAATTGCAAAAGGAGAGTGTACAATAAATACAGGTTGAACACAGCACAGTGCCTGAAAACTGAATTCTCCACTGACTGCAAATTGGTGTAACTCAGTTGATTTAGTTAGGATCATATGGCTTAAAAATCAGCATAGAATTGGTCCCTGGCATTATTAATAACTGAATAGCAAAAGAAGAAAAAAGATGCTGTGATATATACATATATATGTACACATTACTGTACTTATTTCTTTGTAAGGTAAGAAGAAAAATTGGCAAGTGCTTGAGAAAAAATGGGTATAACCTATGCATCGACAGATTTCTGTCTGGTGTAGTTCTGTTATTTGTGTTTTGAATATGGATATATAATTTTGAATGTGTGCAGAAAAACCCTCAGATTGTCAGTACTTTACATTAAAAATTCAATTTTCTATTTCATTAATAATGCAGAGTATTCTATAGAAAGTGCAGATGGAAGAGAATGTTGATAAGCATAGTTAACAACTGAAGATAAATGTAACTTAAATATTTCACCTTTATTAAAACTCAGACCTGCCATGACTTTTAAACTATCATGTAATCATAGAATCATAGACTGGTTTGGGTTGGAAGGGACCTTAAAGATAACTTAGTTCAACCCCCCTGCCGTGGGCAGGGATACCTTCCACTAGATCAGGTTGCTCAAAGACCCATCCATCATCATCATCATCATCGTCATCATCACCATCACCATCATCATTGTCAGAACCAACCCCTTCCATTTTTTCTAGCTCTGACCACATTTTGAGATGAAAAGAAGCAGGTAATGACGTTGAGATCCTAAACACAGAGGCATGTTCCAACATGCTGCCATTTCCCATGTGTTTTATGGTCTGCAACCCACCCAGAGGTTTAGATCCGACACAATTTAAAAAGTGAACTTGTCCCACTCCAGAACGAGAGGCAGCAGTAACCACTGTCTTTCAGAATGACTACAATTATGATATTTAGTATTATAATTAGTAACATTATTAGATGTGTTGCTGAGCACAATGTGTTACATTGTCCAAAGAGCCCTTACATCATGGGATCATGTTTGAAAACCCTACAGGCTGCTGTTTGTGCCTTCTGACCGCATTGCTTCTGCACCCACTTAATTAATAGGTTAGTAGGCAGAGAGCTATATGAAATCTTCATTTTGAGGTGATGCTCTGCAATTGTGCTTTATGTTATTTGGTTGTTTTTTACAGCACAGATCCAAATTTGGAGCAGAATCCATCTTTCATGAAACATCAACTCATTAAATCCTGTTACGATGTTGTTCTTGTTTTCCTCACATCAGTCATTTTTTCTGCACCAGTTTAAGATGAGGCATCGTTTGTATCTTCTCTTACTAATGGCTGTAGAGCTGTTTTGAATCCTCGCCCATTGCATAATCCAGTAAAAACCTTATGCATATACAGAAAAAACACTTGAAATTTCCAACATAAAGATAATGTGTGAAAGAGAATTGGCTTTTTTTTTTTCATAGTAAAGTAGTTAATTCTTTTGGTAGTCGTAATTATGTCACATTTGTTCAGTAGCACACATTAAGCAAGACTGCATAACCTTTGTGCCCCTTCGCATGTTTCACTGCATGTATTTGCTGAGTGCTCAGAGCAGGGGCATAAAATACTAAGTACATTGAACTCAGATGGTAAATATTCAAACTGAAGTATGGTGCATCATTAAGTAAAATTAACAACATTTGCATTTTAAATGGGTACAGTCGTGTGTCGATGCTGTTTGGCCATTAGGAGGATGCTCTCTGCCTGAGCACAGCCCTTTGCTGTGCAGTGGAGGAGGGTGGGAGGGTCCCTTGGGCTGCATCTTGCCCATAAGGCACCAAAACAGCCTTGCCCTGTATTGATGATGTACTTTTTCCTGGCTGTTGCGGTCTCTGAACACTGAGTGCAAGCAAGAATAAATTTGTGCAAATAGTATACCTTATACACAATGTAACTGTGATGTTCAGCATGATCCCAATCTATTTATAATCTATGAAACTGATGTATTGATATTCAATACTGTATGAATTCAGCCAGCTTCTTGTAAGATGAGTAATAAATTTCTGTGATGTTCTCCAACATCCCTATTTTACAAATGCCTGAAAACCAATATCGTTGTCTATGCCTTATAGAGAAGCACAATCACAAAAGAACAGTGATTTCTGGAATAACGAATCTGTTTATACACTGATCTCACTGCCAGTTTCTTCTTACTGTCTCCTAGAGCAATCCAGTAATGTTTGTATGGCGGGAGACCTTTCAAAATAGTGATTCTTGCATGAATTTATTAGGAAACCCAATGAGTTCATCCATCCTAAATCTACCAAAACTTGTGGTGTGCCCCTGGCTCAGGCGCTGGGAGAGCTGCAAAACTCTGATGCCTTCCCCAGATCCTCACATGTAGCAGATGGGCTCACGTTCCTGTGCACTGGCCCTGGGACAAAGCTACAAATTCCTCCATTTTCCTGTTACAATTGGCCAAACAGACCTCCTCGTTGCCTTCGCCACACAGCAGATAGCTCAGACTGCAAGGAGTGAGCTGGAGGATGATGATGCCTTCCTACCTAAGCACTGTCCCCTGCTCTCCCAAGGAGAGCTTTGAAGACTTGAGTACTCTCCAACCCGTGAACTGAACCAGGAGAAATGCAACGCAGCAGTCAATGCTGCCTGCATCTCTGAATGTGTGGATGTCACCAAATCAGCAAATGGGACCAATTCTTCTTGGTCTGAGCCTTTACTTTAGTTTTAGTTTGGTTTTGGGTTTTGCTGGTTCAGTTTGGTGTCCTGAAGTACAAAAAGCAAGAAATTGGACTTTGTGTGATGATGTCAGACTAGATGGGAGAGGCAGAGAGTGAGATTCACAAAATCTGCAATTTTCGGAGAGACAGTGACTAGAAACCAGCAGTTCAATTCTCCGACTAGCATTTCATTAATTTAATAAATCAGTTAGTTTTTATTGTATTTTTCCTAGACATAATCTATCATTTCATAGTAAGTAATGCATGATTTTAAAATATTGTTTATGGACTTTGTAATTGAATTCCAGTTTGCCTCCCAGTGCAATTTGATACAGGAATAAAATATAAAATCAAGTAATAAAAGTAATCTAGCAAATACAAAAATTCACAAATCTAGCATAGCAAAGGATAGAACTGCTTTAAAGTGCATGCAGATATAATGTACAGTCCTGGTTAGAAAAAGGTTTCCAATTTAGTGTATGGTTACAGTTTAGTTACAATTCAGTGTGTTTTAATGATTACCAACCACTGGACTGAAACTTACTTTAGGGAAATAACTAAAAAGTACAGCTGCAAAACAAGATTAGAATTGATTATTTAAATGAATGTTTCCTGCTTGCTGATTTAAATCATGATTAAAATGGGTGATTTAAGTCACTTCTATTTATATCTTTTTGCGCAGTCTGGAGACTGGCAATCCAAGTCCAGAGATGTTATTTCCTCTCCCAGAATGACAGAACTTCCCCTAGTAAACCAC
>VYZW01020364.1:51298-72051 GCA_013401315.1 Balaeniceps rex
ATGCTCCTATGAGTAGAGATCCTGATTTGTATATTATTTTTTAAGTGCTATAGAATACTTCAGGATGAAAGATGATACGTGAATAGCCAGATGAGATTGATTGTTAACCTTAAGCATCAAGCCAAAAATACCTTGATTTCCTGGAACCACAGATGTAAATCTTGGCAGAATCACCTCAGTGTTTATCCTTTACTGTTATGTGAATTAAAGACTAGCTATTTTATGGTGTTTTCTTCTCTTGGATGAGACCTTAATGACTGAGACCCCATCTGATATATGTGGCCATTACACTCCATTACCACTTTCCATAACAGTAGAAATTTGCCAAATCACTTTAGACAGAATTTTATCTTGCACGATGTGCTGTTTACTAATTGCCTACAGCCTTCAGCGCTGTAGTAGCTATCCATCAGGGGAATGCCTCTTTGGCAGTGCACATCTCATTGGATGACATTGAGTTTCTGATCATCATAACAGGCTCAATTCTTCCTGAAGGACGGGTGGAGCTTGAAGGTGTCAGGACTGTAAGTTGTTTCTAAGCTTTCTGGATTCCTCTGCCATAAATAGATTCATCATTTTAACTTATTGCTATTATTACATTATTGATAGATTTCCTAAGGGTAGCTCAAGAGAATGTTCCTAGGGAGTCAAAGGTTTTGCATAATGAGGACAACTTACTTTCTAGAGTCTCTAGAAAGTTGTTGGCCTTGCCACACTTCACCTCAATGTGATGTATTACGGGCAATTTTGGTGAAAACAAATACATAAAAGGACCCAAGCATGCTATTTTTACATGACCACTTAATCACACCCCTTGTAGTCTCCAGCAAAGTTCCTTGGTGAATGTTGTATTCCCAAGTCACTGGCTCTGAGACCTTGAAAGTTTTGGTGCGGGGTTTTTTTTCCCTTTTTAAAGTAGAGAAAATAACCACATTTGCATCTCTGTGACTTAGCCCTTTTAGCCTTGCTATTTCGGACAGCCAATGTANGGTATAACTGTGTATTATTGTTGGTTGCCGTTTGCCCTCTCACAGAGACGTTTGCCATGAGCAGTAGTACGAAGCAGACGTGCCTTTGAAATTCTCTTTGTTTGCCTGTGCACCCCATTTCTGAGCTGGAAATTGGTGTTCAGATCTTTCTGCAAGGATGATAAATACTTTATTTTCATGATAACCTCTGACGTAAAAATACCATTATCCACCCAGTCCAGTGAAGACACAGCTTTAGGGCGTGGTGGAATTATTTTGAAAGATGCATATAGTACACAACTGAAGATCAGAAGGCTCGGGATCACTCCTCTATATTGCATGAATTTTCTATGCCATCTGTGCAAGCTAGGGAGATGTTTATAAAGCACAGTTTCTTCATAGAAGAAATAGAAAAAATAGATGTCTTAGAAGTTTTCTCCTCCTGAGACCACTGCAGTGTCTTAGAAACGTTATCCTCCCAAAATCACGTGTCTGAGTCTGTGAAGATGACGAATTCTTAATTTTTGCTGCTTAATGCTTTAGTCTGCTCCTTACTTATTTTTTGTTTTATCCCCCACAGTCCCAAGTATCCTTGCACAGCTTCCTCCAGTGCAGCAAAGTTGAGTGTGCTCTTGCCCAGCACAGGAGCTCTTCCACTGTCTTCAGTGGAGCTACTTGCAAACCAAAGCACCTGCATGAACTGGGGTCTTGGTGCAACACTGGAAAAAGGCTTGTGAAGCCTCCATCTTCCATCCAAGGGTACCACACTTACACTTCTGCTGTGGTTAACACGGTATTCAATGACTTTCTGTAAGTTACTACATTTAGAAATAGTAAGCAGAGGAATGTACTTCCAGCCATGGTGGACCATTGCAGGAACTTTGAGATGTGCACTTATTAAGAGGTTCTTCAGATCTCGTATTTCTAAATTAGTGCTTAATTCAGTTTTAAAAATGTATTAATTTTAATTTGAAAGTCTAGTTACCACTTTGATAGGCAGCCTTATAGTAGAGGACTGTTTAAGAAAACAATTTAAGATTAATTCACTTTGTGGCATCACGACTACCAAACTGAATTGAGGATGGGGTTTGTAGGTATTCAGCATTTCTGAAAATCAAGCTATTTACCTATACGTCTAGAAAAAGGTTAAAATGCCTGGCTTGAGGCAACCCAATTTAAAAGGGCTAATTGGGCATCCTTGTGGAGGCAGACATTCACAGAAGACATGTGTATCTAGATATCTGCTCAACTTCTAAAGAACTTGTAAAACCTTGGAATTACAGATTCTGATTTATGCCCTGCTGGAAGACTGGTGGATAATTGCAACATTCTGTTGTCTTTCTAAAATTGAAATACATCTATTTCTGTTTGCGATGATAAATCCGATAATAAAATCTTAATTGGAAAAAAGCAATTTGTCGGAGCAGCAATTAGCAGTGGAACAGCTGCTTCGTTAACATACAGATGCAGGGTAATGGCTTCTGAATCAATTGGGACTCGGTGAACTCTCTGGTGAAGAGGTTCCTCCTGACACTATTACACATTTTGCTTTTTCTGAGCGCTGTGTTTTCTGTTGCTCATGAGCTTGACTTGCTTTAATATAATGTTATTCAAAGGTCTCTGATACCCTTCTCAACATTATCCAAACTTTTTCCATGTAAAATCAGATGCAATTACATAGCTCATATTCAGATGATTTACTGTGTCAAACTTAGTCGCCTGCTCTGATGTCTGAATTCAAACAATAATAATTCGGGTAGTCTGTTCAGCAAGGCTGCCAATCCATGGGTTATGCTGAGAGCTGTGTTTGAACCCCAGCTCTGAAATCTTCGCTCAGGTGTTGTGCTCACTGATTGTCTGTGGGTTGTGCAGGGAACTGTTGTCTGGCACTCCTAGACAACAGCAGTTCTCAGTCACTCATCCTTTCCAAATTTGATGCCATTTTAGGTACCACCATAATTTCTGTTAAAACTCTTTCACAAGCCAAAGTCCTAAGTGGATGTCAGAGTGTCTTTGACATCCACTCCCTTTTGATGGTAAAAACTCTTCTTGGGAAGGAGTTTGGGGTTGGCGTTTTATTTATTTGTAAGAAAGAAGGTGGGGAAACCTGTAGTCCCACTGGTAGACCCTTATATCTGCCTGTGAACACCAGACTACAAGGTTGTTTTCAGCAATGCTGAGCAGCTCGTAAATGGCCATTGGAAGAGCTGAAACCTCAGCTATCTGGCACTGCTGAAATCAGTCCAGCTTCTAGGGACCTACGTTGGAAAGGCTGGGTCAGTCTTACCACATGTAAAGACATTTCCTCTGTAGCAGACATTTGATATTACTTGAATGTATAAACAGCTGCATGGTTTTTATGTCTCTCCTCTCCAGCTGATATATCATATAGTCCTTTGTTTTTTTCTGTTCTTGAAATCTCTTTCCCAGATGTGTGGGAACACTGAACTCGCTTATCTGGTTCCTTGGTATGATTAGGGTAACAATGCATGGTTGTTTCACAAGGGCGGTAATACCAGAAGCTATTCATGCTGAAAATCATTTAAATCAGAACATGAATATTTGGTAGGCTGTTTACGATAGTGCCATAATTATTGAAAGGTATTGTCACTGTTATGGTGACCACCAGGCAGCCTTGTGAACAGAGCAGAGTATTAATTTGAAAACTGGTGATAGCTCACTAGGAGAGGTCTCTGTTTTGCAGTCTCTGTTATGCTCCGCTAAAGGGATAGTGAGTAAAAATCTCAGGAAAGCCTAAAATCCACATTTTCAAAGGAATTACTTTGGTGCCTAAAGATGCAGTCTTAGGCACTTGATTGCCATTTTTGGTTTAGTACATTTAAATATCCTATTAAGCATCTGTCTGGATATTGAGAGACATAAATACCTCTGCAAGTCAACTCTCATCCTAAATGCCATATTCACGGGGGCACTAACTGAGATTTCTACATCACTTAGTCTGTGGGTTTGGGGCTTTTTTAAGTCTGTTCATAATTCCTACTTTTTCACAAGCGTTGTTGCTTGGCATTGCTTAATGTCACACCTAGATAATGGAGTTGAAAGAAATAAAAACAATTCCGAGTATTCATTATTGAAAATAATGTCAAGTATATTATTTTCAGGCAAAGGTGTCTGGCTTTCAGAGCCCTTTTAACCACAAAATAACAAGCGAAGAATACTGGCATCAGCTTTCTGTGTCTTAAATGAATAAGCAGTTTAAGCCTGACTTGCCACAGAGCCCAGCAGTTTGTAGTCATGCCCTTGTGAAATGAACACAACATGCCTTTCAGTTAGGCTTGCGATGGTAAATACCCTATTTTCACTGTTTTCAGTGACTGTACAGGGTGCAGAGCAACTGAAAGTCTACGTCTGAATGCTTGCTTACTTCTCAGTGTATTTCTGGAGTGCTGTTTTTCTGCAGCTGTAAATACTCAAAGAAAATATCATGTTCAGTTGCTGTTGTGAATTACAAGTAGCTTCTGTTGTAATACTATATTTGCTTTCAGACTTAAGAACCCCTGGAGATCCTTTCTTAAATACAAAGACTTGCTCTGGAAGATGTTTCTAAATACACCCAAACCTCTATATTAAAGCAATATCATGGCAACATTTGGAAGGGAGCCTTATGCTCTTCATCTCTCAAATCAGTTATGTCTGCTTTCTGAAAAAAGGTTTGACGGGAAGGACATTGTTGCTGGTATAAATCAAGTCTATTTCCACCACACAGTGATTTTTTATAGCCTGACTTATTCTATGATCATCTGATTTGTGTCTTTGTGGCTGAGTGTACCCCCGATATTTTTTTTTAATTCATTGACCAGCTCCAACCTTGATGGTAAGGTAGAATCTTGAAGATGATGAAGTTCTTTCAGGTGACATAAGGATGAGTAATGACAGGAGGAAAGGAACAGACAGAAGCAAGTGCTGTAAATTCGTGACTTATTGGACACTGGAAAAGCTTCATGATGGGCAATCAGGTCACAAAGTGGAAGGCTGCAAAGCAGAAGGAGTTCGAGATATTGTAACCAAGGCCATTTTTGAAGGTTTTCATTCTCTTAGAACCCAACATCAATCTTACAAGACGGGGAACCTGAGGGAACTTAGTTCTGGTACTCCTGGACCTAGCTGGTAGCTGCTAAGTATGCAAAACACTACCACAGGCATGGGACATCATTGTAAACCATCACGGTGTTAGTGGTAAGCTTCTGCATGCTGCGAAATCTCACCTCCACTCTCAGAATGCCCATTGGGTCCAGTCCAACTCGGGAGACCAGGACTGTACAGGTTGCAGAAGGGTAGTGCCACCAGTGGTTGCCAGTACAGACGTAGATGTATCACCTAAAATGTCGATAGTGCAGGCTACATTTTGCTGTATTTGACCATTATTTTTTGGACAATAATCAAGCATGTCAGAGTGATGATGACAATATTGTTTTCTATAAACAGAGGTTTATCTCATGCCACTTTATAACAGGCTGGGGACTGGGAACTTGGGTATTTGCTCCCAAACTATTTGGAATCAGCAGCATGGTGCTGCTTTTTGCAATTAGCACTAAGGGCTAAGAGGCGTTAAGTATCCCACCTTTCATTAGATTTGAAATCTGATCAGCCTTCCTAGCAGTGTGCAGAGCAGGGCCACGCTCGCGGTTGTGATTCCACCGTAATCTCATCCATGAGGCAGCCTGCTTGCTGCAATTCCTTTGGATGTGACATGCCAGCTTTAATAAAATGTAGCAATTTCAGGCGCATGGTGATAATCACTTTTGCTTGTGGGCTCTGAAGAGGCATTAAGTGGTGAGGTTTTGGTCTTTTCTTGCAGCAAGAAACAAATATGACTTAAAAATAACTCCAGTATTAGATATTGGTGAAGTGCAAAGCCAGCTTTCAGCAGTCGGCAAAATGTGGGCTGCTGATAGCTACAGCTATTCAATACCACAAAAATATTTTAAATGCAATGTCATAGTTAGATCTCGAGGGTGGGAATGGACTCCTTGACACAAACTTCTCTGGAAAGAGTAGGGAAGCGACTGTGATAGGAAACGTGCTGTCAGAAGAGCAGGTGGGTGTTGGTGCTTGGCTGGGAGCTCGGTGTGGCTGTGATTGGGGCAGTTGACCAGTGGCATGTGGGAGAAGACGCTGCAAACTCACACTGCGTCAGCAGGAGCATGAAGGAGATGCCAGGGCCATCTCCGCTGACACAAAGACGGATGTGTTATTTTATTTTTCCCCAGAGACAGCTATACAGTGGTTGCTTTGCTCTAAAATCATCAGTGGTGACAACCTCCCTGCGCTGCTCATTAGCAAGCTAACCAGCAGTGATCCTCCATACCTCCACAGGGGCCAAAAGGCCTTGTCACCACTTCGATTCTACACTGGGATAAATTACACAGGTTGTCCTCCAGTCAAAATATAAGCCTTGCTGGCTGAGTTTCGTTGGCATTCAGTGCAGGGGCTTGGGTGACCACAGCTTTGGAAAGGTTTGATGGTACGAAAGGAGGGTGAGGGGTGAGCAGTGCAGCATGAATGACTTCTTTGGTGATTCATATCCTACCCTCAGCCCAAATCCTCAGCCTTTTTTACTGCTAAACCCAACAAAAAGTGGCTACCAGAGCCCCAATGGCTGTTGCTGTGCCACATCTGCAGGCTGTCCTCTCACAGCACCTCTCAACACCATTCATCAGTGGTGAAAGGTGTCATTAATTGATGTGCTAACCCTCTTCAACACCTCTCAGAGACTGGGCTTTCACCACCAAAAACGACTCTGCAGGCTACTGAAGTCAGCGCATTAGAAACTTGCCTCCATGGCGCTGTCAGCGTGAGCCCTTGGAAAGGCTCAAATGACAGCACCGAGAGCCAAGCTGTTGCTGTCAAATCTAGTGGCAAAATTCACTGGAACACTGCTCTCTCCTTGGTTTGCTTTGAAGTCATCAGTGATGTCGTGAGTCCCTCCAGAGAGCACCATGCTGCCTCACGCTCCCACAGTGGCCCTGAAGGCATCTCCCCAGCACTGACCCCCAAGCTCCTCTGTAGGGTGTCCCGTGTCCAACTGTGCATAGAGGCCTCCCTTTCCCCCTCTTTCAGGACCCCTGGAGCTACTACAGCAGTTGCGAAGAGGAGAACAGATATTAGGAAGATACTGTGAGCATTAGCTGCCTGGCCATACGCAGAGAGCTGCAGCACGAAGGAGCACCATCTGACCAGGCGGTGCCTGCGGAGAAGTGCTAAATTCCTCTTCGGCAGGAGCCCAATCTGTTCCTGAGGCGATTATCAGCCTTTCACACTTCCTTTGCTCTTGGCTTCCTGAAAACTGATGGGCAGATCCTGAAGCACAAGTGTGCCTGCTGGCCTGATCCCTCCGAGCCCACCCTCTGTCTCACCGACGGGAATTCTGTTCCGGCTCTGCCTGGGCAGAGGAGACCAGGAGTCCTCCACCATAGCAGATGGCCTCTACCAGGAGGGAAGTGAATTTTAAAAAGGTTCGGCTTTCTATTTGAACAATGGTTAATAGATAAAATACATCTGAAACTACTCTTATTAAGACTGGCAGGGTAGATTTATTCTGCTCTGTGGCCTGGGAAAGACATTAAACTTTTCACTTCTTGTGAACGGGGCAGTGCGTGGCTTCTCCGTGTTCCTCTTGTTATGTTGCATATCTGCCAAAGGCATTTCTCACTCCTCCTTTGGTGGCAACTGGTACATTAGCTAATTCACTCCTTCCAGCAGATGGTGATGCTGCAGCCCCGTCTGTAAGTGTGCGCTGCCTGAACAGCTCGTATCACTCCTGCTCTTCTCCTTTACTTGATATTCAGGCTGGAGGCTTCCAAGGGATTTTCTTACATCAATTTTTATATGACACCTTTTCACTGGACTTGTGATCAAAAGAAAAAGCCAGGCTCATTTTCTTAGTAAGTGTCATGGTAATGAGAGAGATCTAGGCTGAACTTTAGGGAAAACTTTTAACCATCAGGATACCAAAGCACTGCGGTGATGAAACATGAGGTGCCATGAAACATCCTCAGGAGTAGTAGAGTAGTAAGAGAATATCTGTAGTAGTAAGAGTAATAAAGAGAATATATGTTGTGAAGGGTTTAGGTTATTGCGGATCCATATTTGGGGCTGTGAGATGGACAAAAAGTCCTTCTGGTCTTGTCTTCCATATTCTTTTATTAAATGTGTTGATTAATGGGTTGTTCTGAACATACTGTTCACCCTGGATGTGGATGTCTGAGCAGTGAAATGTGTAATAAAAAGAATGTCATAGTAAGGTACATTTTAAAAGGCAATGATGACTTTCCGTTGATGAGATCAAGGCCGTATATATACATATATATATATCTCTCTCCACGCTCAGCAGTGTAAGACAGCGTGCAAATCGAACCCCAAACTGTGATGCAGGTGGAAGGATTTTTACTCTGCATGATGCTTAGGAAGAGGAATTCAGTCAGGATTTTTTAGGATGACTGAGACAATACCTGACCTAAGCTGTGTCAAAAGAGGTGTGTTTTCACAGCTACTGGTTTGATAAAAATTTGGATCTGTGACTTTTCAAAGACCAAAGTTACTGGAATGGGGAGGCTATAGAGGTGATATAAATAGACCTTGAGAAGGACACTAGCCATTTCCAAGGAGAAATGGCCATTTTCATTAGTCAAGAAGCTCCTGAGAAGACTTAAAAGGTAGAGCATCCAGCCTTGCCAGCATCTCTAAAACCTGGTTGCAAGAAAGAAGCCTTGCTACTGACTGACTTGCTGCTAAACACTGGATCTCTTGCATTTCCACCAGGACCAGAAAATAGGGCATCTCTAGTTTTTTCTGTGGTAAGGGGTAAGAGTCCAGCCATTCTGAAATGCAGCATATAAGTAAATAGCTCCTAACCAGCTAGCAAGCTTGTCATTGTTAAAATAGAGATCAGTAGGGTAAATAATGAATATTTTCAAGTATGGAGCATTTGTAGGCAGCTGAATGTCAGCAGTCATGTAACTGATCCTGTATAAGTATTAAATCTGCTGGTTTTATTCTTGATATAAATGACTACTCAGGTGCATTCTTACATTTGCTTTTATTCCTGGGAATCCCTCTCTGATTTTATAATCAGTGATGTTTCTGTGCTTGTGTTGAAGTGCACGTGGCTAGAACTTACAGACGATGTTGAAGAATGGCACTGGTAGCTTTGTTCAGATATGTTAATTCTTAATATTATTTAGTGTTTATTTTTATTTTATGGTTTTATGCATAAATATATAGTTGAATTATATAAATACAAATAAAACTGTATATCTCTGTAGTATGGCTTTTTCCTCCCCAGTACTAATGCGTGGATCTGGGAAGTTGCTGATGTAAATAAGATAACTGCATGATCCCTAAAAGTGAAATTTCCTCATCATCCTTCTGTAAGGATGTGTGTTCTGCAGCACAGGTAGTTTCATGAAATGCTGACTTACATTTACATTCTTTTTTCCCCCAAAAGTGGCATAGTTTCAGAATCACTAAAAACCTAGCGTGAGATGGCCAACCCCAAATGAACAAGTTCCCTGTGCTCAGTGTCTGTTTTGCATTACTTGAGGGAGCACAAGCCATATGAGAGGCTTGGGTAAGAGTACAGCACTTTGACCTGCTCTTGAGAAATCCCTACTGCTGCACCACGGTGCTCATGGCTTGGGGGCCTACACATCCCATAATGTCTTGCTGCAGTCTTGAGCCTTTTTGTAAAGATACTGGATCAGTTTCTCTGCCTGATGTAGACGCCGTGTTTGGAAGTTGTGATGGGTTGCCTGGTGGCGGACTGAGTTGAGCTGCTAGGGCGATCTTCTACCTGATCATCTGGACTGCAAGCCTCAGTTTTCATCCAGGTCCTGCTGGGACACAAACTTTCTCCCCTGCCATGCCCCTGTCTTCCTCTGCTCATGGTCTTGGTTTGGATATAAAATCAGTTTGGACTCAAGAGAAGGTTTGATGCTCCATACAGCTCTTGAGTAGTTGTGGATGACAAGTGTGTTATGACTACGTTCACAGCCCTAAGTTTTAACTGCTATGGAATGAGGCGTGTGACGAGGTAAATCAGATTAGCAGTTTGAAGGCACTGACAGATTACCGGTACTCAATCATTATATCCAGGCTCTATGTCCAGGTCAATAACAGTAATTGTGATAAAATCTGCATATCTGCATTAAGGTTGTGCTCTTAGCAGCTGGTGTATGCTTAAAGTGTTAGCGGTTGAACGAATTTTGCTTTATCAAATTAAAGTTTTATGTTTTCCTGATTTACATAAACATTCTGATGACTCCTGGGAATTTTATTTCATAAGAATCTGCAATTGTAAGTACCACTGACACATTTTATGAGAAGTCTTAAATTTTAGATATCACTGACATTTCCTAAAAATTGTTCCTAGTCAGAAACTAAATTTTCAGATTTCCAAACTTTGTTTCCAACAGCTTGTTAGGCATCTGTTTTCAAAACAACTACATTGCTGAACCATTTAAGACTTCTTAGTAGAATGTGTGTCACCTAATTTTTAAAAGCAGTAATACAGATATTTGCATTTGAGCTTGTTCCTTAGGATTCCCTAAATGCTCAGTGAAAACAAACAAGACCAAATTCAGCCATCTGTGTGAGGATGAAGGATATTCCTCATTGGCTGCAAATTTGTGTTGGGGAGCTAAGCAGGCTGTAGATATCTGCACTCTAGGTACCTGCCCTTGATTAGAGGACTCCTACCACCTGCCTCTCTTGAACCATCATCGTTGGGTGCAATCCTTGTCCTGGCAGTGCTGCATCTCATTTGAGCTCCCTTTCTAGCTCTGCTCTTCTAAAACATGTTGGCTGTGCCTCTTCACTTTGGATACTGTCTAAAGAGAGCTTTCTTCTTTCTGTGTATCCTGAGTCCTTCCTTTCTGCCTGTGTCATTTCCAGCTTTCTTTCCTGGTATCACATTTTTCCTTTAATTTGGAGCTATAACACTGAGAGGAACCTTTGTGTTTGGATATATATGAGATAAGGCTGCTCTTGTTGGCATAAGCTTCTGAAAAATTATTGTCTTTGTAGACCTCATCTGCACCAAATGTTCTGCTACTTCTCGCTCAGACATCTGTGATTCTTTGTTCCCAGTGTCATACTTGGGATTGCAGAGTCGCAAGCACACAGCTTATGAAGACGGGTGAGGACGAAACCACAGGAGGGTATTGTCAAAGTCACAATAAGCAGTTTCTTAATGCTAACCTTGTTAGTTCGGAAAATAGAAGAATGACTCTTCCCTTTGAAAATGTAGTTCATCAGCAGAATTCTTTAGTATGTTTTTCACAGTTTCCTCAGAGTTGTCAGTGGCTTTTTATAAGTGAACTGCAAATAGCCTGTAGTATTAAATATTTCATCACAGTTAGGTACAGTATATTCATCAGTTTGTAGAGTGAGCTTGTCAAAAGGCTCCATGTTTTTCTGTTCAAGTCACATATTTTTAATGCAAATCTGTTGGGTCTGTTATGTGGACTTAAATTGCTGTTTTGCTTGCAAAAATAGAAAAAGAAGAAGAAACTGAAGCTGTTAGGGCTTTAAATGATTTTGAAATATCCTCAGCAAAGATGTAGGATGAGAAGTTGTATCCACATAACAAATGTTTAGTGAAAAACTTAGGAACATAAAGGCATGTATATGGCTTGTAAGGAATAATCATTGGTCACGATAAGCTTTATTCCACCACTGGTACTTTATTCCTTGTGAAAAAGGTGGGTTTATTTCCCATTAGGAGCACCCTTAGAGAATCTCATGTCATTAAGGCATTTAGAAGGTTTTACTGTTCATTTTTTCAAGCACTGAACAATCAGAATTAAAAGTAATGCCAGATAATGAACCTGTGCTGCTTGTGGCCTCAAGGTATGGAACCTAATAGGAAACCAGCTAATGAGAATATCCACAGTTGTACTAGGAAGCATAAAGAGAAAAAATCAAGAATTATAAACCCTCATGCTTCAGAGCCAACCATTAATTGGCAGGGAGGTATGAAGAAACTTCCACAGCACACAGGATACGTATTTTGATGGTTTCCTGCAACTTCTGCAGGGACATCTGGTACTCATCCCTGTTAAAGTGGAGGTGGCAGAGTTAAGAATTGCTCAGGGCACTGGTCAGATATCATAAATTTAAAGGTGAAGACGCTGATTACGTATCGTTTGGCAGCGATACAGAACATTAGATTTCTATGTGGATATGAGTTTTGTTAATTAGTCAGTGGAGGAATGATTCCCCTTTCTTGGGAAAAAAAATGTATAAAAAGAGCTGGTATAGGACTGGAAGCAGGAAGCCACATGTATGCTTGAAAACATGGGTGAAATAGTGACCAGGGTATATATAAAATAGGAATCAGACAATGCACAAAGAAAGAAGGTGTAATAAAACCAGCTGTACCATAGATCATTAAATGGTTTAGAATTTCAGCTCACCATTATGTCTGCATATAGCATGACTTTGGTATTGTTCCATAATTGTCTACATTACAACGTAAAAGACATGCTACGTCTTGAGCTTGGCTGGAATGTATTTTAAAAGATTTTTGACCCTGAAGCATTTTGAAGCAATTTGTCCAGTCCCTGAAAACTAGGAATGCCCGCTGCTTTCTGTCTAAGCCATGACATGGTTATCCTCATAAAAGCAGAGCTACTGTTTAGCTCAGCCAGTCCTGTGCTGCTCATTCCTATTATTTTTTCTAAAGCAGAAGCAATCTGATAGACTTTATTCACTTTAGATAAAGCTGTAGTGAGTTAACAGCAGCAGCGTGTGTACTAATTGGTGATTAAAGCATTGGTAAAATGGGCACACTTTGCAAGCCTGAATAAATCCTTCAGCAGAGTATCTCTATAGTATTTTTAGCAACCACTCACCAGGGCAAGAGGCAGCCAAGAACAAACCTGCAGAAGATTGTACTCTTGTTACGTTGCCCTCTGAGCAACATGAAACAACAGGGGAAATGAAAGACTTGATTTTACCTTGTGATAGATAATTGTGGCAAGAGCTGGGGGTTGACCATCCAGTCCTCTGCTGCATAGTCTAATAATGAGTTGAGAATGCACTCATTGACCTCTTGTCAAATGAAATTTGTCCCATAATCACAAAGACTTCTTTTCACCTTAATCTATTTTTAAAGGAGATTTTATAACCTTATGTCTTCAGGAGGAAAAGGAAAATAGTCTATTAATTGGAAAAGTTTTGCTTTAACTGTTCTTTGCTGGCAACCCTCAGAAGCCTCTTTTGACTGGTTATAAAAAGTGATCATCTTTGCCTGATGATAATAGTTACAATGAGAGTGAGATCGATGCGACACTAAAAATTAAGATCATTGAGAGGGTCAGTACTGAAAATCTTCAATAAGGTTTTTCATTTAACTAGCATCTCTTTTGGTAGTGACTCTTAAGTAACATAAAGAAAAAGGCGACTGTTTTGGTTTAAATATTGTGGTGGGGGTAAAGACTAAATTCAGAGCTTTGCTGTTACTCAGAACAACACTGACCTGATTGATTGGGTCCCTTTTTGCTAGAAAAGCAGTTTTTGCCATAAAAGCAGTTTTTGCCTTCTGTTTTGTCCAGTATCATCTCTCCTACAACGGAGAAGTGATCTTGGCAACACAAATTAGAGTTAAATATTTTTAAGTAATGGAAAGAATGTAATTCCTGATAGTCTATTTAAAAAAAGTGTATTAACTCTGGGATTCAGAGGATCACTTTCACAGATATTTTATGCACTTTATCTACTGCTGTTCATAGCAGTGTACAGATCTTCCAGCAATTGACTTGGTCTGATTTACTTTAAATTCATGAATCAACCTTGTGATAGTTTCCACAGCTGCACTTCTGTGCAATAAGTCTTCTGTAAATCACTTTATGTGTATATATACATGTGCATATTTTTACATACAGAATTCCAAATGTTTCCATACAAGATATAGGCAACCAAAAGAACACATCTAATATGAGAATAGAATGTTAAGAATCAGAATTTATTTTTATTCTAATCAATCTCTTCACAGTCTAATCAAAATGCAACAACTGCTTATTATGAGACGAGTTATAACAAGAATCTAGACCATGAAATTTCTGTAAAGGATCGTTAGTAGTACAGTAAAACTATGTGCACAAGTATCTCTCCTTTCTTCTGATGTTACGTTTCCATCCTCTGGTACATTAGTAGGGTGAGTTGTCAGCACTGCATGTTCTTTGCAAGAGGAGTGTGATGTTGATGATGGGGATTTCCTTCTCTTGAGTGTTTGGTTCACTCAAAATTGTTTTTTCTCTGTGGTTCAACATCACATTAGTTCATAGGTTGCACTCTCCTATTGATTCACAGGGTTAGTTGTACCACGTTTACTTACCTTTGCTAATGCTTCTCTCTATACAGCTTGATTTCTTTTTCGGGGGAGGGAAAGAATCTGCGATTGTACAAAGCTAAGCAGAACTGAAGCTAAAGTAAATTAGGTAATGATGCAACCAAACCAAGTTCAAAACCACAAGGCAGTCAACAGGCAATAATCACAGGGTATTTTTACTTCATAGCATGCCAAACTAGACAGTAGCCATCTGACTAGAGCAAGCAGCAAGTGCAGCAAAAATTTCTTGACTTTTGCAGGTACAGTGAAAATCAAGCTAAAACACATTCCAGACCAGGCAAGGCCTGACAAGGTTTGGAGCCGTGCATAGCTCATATGGCCAATTATTGTTGTAAAACTTGAGGTATGGACAAGCACCAGCATTTAACAACAGGGCTCTGGCTGGGCCACAGGGCTCATCCGTGAGGGGTATATTGAGTCCTGCCTTTCTCAGGACTGCAGGGAGGTGAGTTTGAGAAGAACTTAGTTGCAATAAAAGCAGAGTTAAAGCAGACAAAAGTATTACCCCTCTGCAGTGTGATTTACTGATGCTTAAAGAAATCCTCCCAAAGGGGAAACCAGGTTCAGTTCCCTTCTGCACCTGTGAGGTCTCTAACCCAGGTCTCCTGCCTTCCTGGGAAGCGTCTCGGCTGCCAAGCTGTGTCCCAGGTTAGATGATGGCTCTTGCTGTGCTAAATCCATACAGGAGCTCCTCCGCCGTCATCACACACAGGATTTCATTACCACCCAAATTTATCGCAGCCAATGGTGCTTGGCGTGCAGTAGCTTTCCCATTGACTGCCACTGGCAGCAGGGGCTCAGTTTCTGAGGCTGCATCGTATTTATGCGAGATTTGGATTTGAACAGCTCACACCCCTCTCTCCCCTCAGGGTATAAAGAAGTCTGCAACAGACTGCAATATGTGTTACGGGTGTCTTGATGAAGTGAAGGCATGGTGAAACACAAATGCTCAAAGAAACGTCCTTCCCTGGCTCTGAAAGAGCCTGGCAATAAAAAAGGAAGGGTAATAGAAAGTATGATGGCCCTTTTCCATGGATATATTGACATATATTCTGTTGTATTTTAACAGATTGAGTGCTCCTGGTGCTGGAGTGCAGACAACATTCTCTCGGTAGCAGGCTACCCATGGTTGTATACATTCATGTTTGGAGTACTTGCAGATACAAAGATCTATGGCCTTAAAGTTGTTGCACACCGATTACAGTATAATCTAATCAAATACAGATGCTCATTCGAGATGTCAGTGTCATGAAGTGGTAGGACCATTAGGAACCCGAATTCTTTAGCGGCCCCTGGTTGTGTCTTAAAAAATTCCCCGTTGAAACTCTTTTCACGTTATTCCTTCATGCTTGAAGCACACACTGTTACTTCACTGTTCTGGGCTTCACTGCATATTGCCAGGCATTTTTAGTGGCAAACGTTCGGAGACGTTTGTGTAGCCCTAGTCTTTTTTTTTGTTGTTTGGCTTCGACTCAGGGGACACCCCCCGCTTCCTTCAGGGGAGCTGGTCTGCAAGAGGGACAGTCTGCAGGGAGGGAGGGAGCACAAGCAGCCTCGTCCTTCCAGTTCATGTTCCAGGTCCAATACTGAAATGCGGGCGGTTGTAGACAGGGTGTGGATGATCATAAGATATCATAAACCCAGAGTCTTAACTGGAGAATAGAAGCAAAACTGCTCTCAGACCGGTGGTAGCAGATGCAGTCAAGTAACAGTTGGAAGGGAGTATGGGCTGCGTAAAGAGGAGGATTAGAGATGCTCCCCTTCTGATCAGAGCTATGTAGTAGATCTGCTCTATTACAGCTTGGGTTGACTAGAGATTTCACTGAAGCAGAGCAGATTTCTGCCTGCCAGAGCTCTGACCTTAGCACTAATTTTGAATTCTAGGGGAAACTGGAGTAAGTAGGCAAGTGGTAGATTGACATGTGAAAGGAAAAGCCAAGAGAAATGGACAGAGCCGCATAACTTCAAGTATCCTGTGTTGAGGCGTGAAAGACACATTGGTTAGAGCAAAAATGACAAAGTGGGGTACATTGCATGTAGGGAGCATTGACTGAACCAAAGCATCAGTATTAGTACAAGAGTTTATGTAGTGCCCTGGCTCCCGTATCAGTACTGTGTTCCCTTTGAACTTGCACTAAATTTGTCATTTCTAATTTGTTAAGAAGCAGCCTTGCTCTGAACTGCTGGGAAGCTGGCACCAGCAGTCGTGGATTAGCAGCGTGCTCCATTTGTGTTTGCTCTAGCTCAGAGTCCCGTGGAAACTCCGCTGAATTTATCTCTCAATCATTTCTCTGAAGCAAATCAGCTTGGCAAATGAAGCAAGATTATTTGTAATAATTGTGTCATCATCTCTCCTCCAGAGAGATCTCTTGGGGCAGATGTTTGTGAAAATTTGGAATGCAAACCCAGATTTTTTTCCTTAAGAACTACAGGAGCCAGTAGGGCATGCATTAACGTCATCCCTTGTGAAAGCAATGTGGCCAATAGAAAAATGTTAACATCTAGTGTTGATAGAAGAAGTAAATAGGGTTTTGTGCTCGTTTCACCTGTTTAAATTCAGTTTAAGATTCTGCTTACATCTGATCAATTTGTTAGGCTATGGGTGCAAATATTTTGGGGTTGGGGGGAGTATTGCACAGTGCACCTTACACCCCTCCTGTATTTGAGTGAGTTGGGCACTGTAACAAAACATACAGAGTCTTTAAGTACATGGAAGAGCTGCTGGCTCAGCTCTGTACCAGAATCAAGAGCACATGCTGGGGGTTTGCCCCTGGGCCTCTTTCCCAGCTTGCAGGTTTAAATAAATTTCCAGTCCAGAAAGGGCCATAAGCCTGCAAACGTCATCTAGGGACTTGCTTCTTGGGAGAGGTTTCCTCAAAAAAGAATAGATACAAGGGAGATCCACAACTGAGGGAGGTGGTTCTCCTCGTTCGCTGGTGTCAGCTGGGTGCAATTACTCTGTTCTTTTTACTGGGCTGGAGATGGAGTGATTAATGGTTTTATACCATAAAAGAATGTATTTAGTCCTGCTGGCTGTGGGCATTTACAACCAACCAAAATTGACACACATGAACTAGTCTCAATACCTGACAGCAGTTTGTAAGAAAGGTATACTGCTTAAGGGTGATGATAATGAGTTATTATTATTAAGAATATTTTTTAATTAGAATTTTTTTCCACAGATGTGCTTGTTGTAAGTTCTTTGTCTTGCAAAAATGTTCATCAAAATCATGCTTAAAAAAACCTGAAGATGCTTTTAACTTGAAGTTTGGAAAACAGAGTTTTCTTTTCTCTCTCTATACATCTCTAAAGTTCCCCTCTTTCTCTTTCCCATTCTTAGAGTATTCTGACAGTGACACATGGGCTCCTACATACAACGGCAGAGATTAACTGATGGGATTTTACAACTGAACTGAAATGAATGCTCGGGCATTTTTCCCCTTTTCCTAGCTGTCTCTCTGTCATGCTTGGTTAATACTGGCCAAAAAGGATAAAAAATCACAGGAGCATCAAGGATGCAGCAGGTGCATGAAACGTGATTGTGCTCGCCATGGTCTTCTGGGGAAAAAAATCTGGTGTTGCTGGTGCCTGATGAGTTGCACGTTTCCTATGACTCCTCCATTCGTAATTCACTTTCTGACACGTGGATTCTCTGATCACTGCTAAGTCAGCTGAAGTTGTGCTACAGCTTGAGCACAGGGAGACAGTAACATGGGCCTCCATCCTTTAGTTGGCTGCTTGTTTTCATCAGGTTCATAGGAACTTGGATAGAGAATTCTCTCTTTCTGTCAAATTAAGGTTATAATTGGCTAAGAGAGAAAAAAATGTTATTGGGGAAGAATGACAGGCATACATAATGTGTTCACTTAACTCTCAGTTCTTTGGAAACAGGGACTGTCGGAGGTTTGTGGCGTGTCAGCAGGTGTAGCTTCTGATGGGGGAAGCTGCATTTCACAGTTCAGGAAGTATCATCAAGATGTACCTATTTAGGAACTCCCTACCTACTCGCATCCTTTTCAAATCATGAAGCTTTTATGCTGAGCAACTTAGTTCACCACCATTGCATCAGGGGAGTGTGATTGCTTGGCTTTTATAAAGGGGAAGAAGGATGGCTTCCCAAGCGATATCAACTATATATGGCATTAGAAGGGCAAGTACCTCTCCTTAAGCTTCACTTAGGAGCCATTTGGCATCCAGCAGAGATTGCAGAAGAGAGGTGTAATGAGCCATCTGGGCAGTAAGAACTTTTTGGGTGAGCTGCTACATGGCTAAGCAGTTATGCCAGCCTGCGTTAAGGCACATATCACAAAGCAGTTTGAGAAGGCATTTAAGCACACTCCTAAAGCTAAGCATGCTCTTGAAAACAAGGAGACTAAACCATATGCACGATGTGTTTCCCTGAATAAAAGCCTGAAAAAAAATCTGAAAACCAATGACTGGAAAGGTTCAAATGTAATCACCAGCTTCAAGTTTCACAGAGCTACAGGAAAGACACATGTTGTAATATTCCTTATCTGTGTTGTGTTTCCCTCTTGTTAGAAATAGTAATTCATCCAAAGTCCAGAGGGGGTAGGAGCTTGATTAGGAAATGGCAGCAAAGGCATCACAAACCACGGCTTTTTCAGTGACTCTTATGAATTCACAGAGTCACCTGTCACTCATGGGTCTCACTCCTGTCCGTTTGACCCATTTTCCCACTCTTGCACTGTATTATATTCTGCAGCACCAGCTTCGAAACCCATGACCAAGGCAATCTCCTGCCACAGCTGTGGCTCTCAGTTATGGTGCTGTGATCACAAATCCTCCTGTCATCCAGAAAAACTGGCAAGTTGGCAAAATGCAGCGGCATCAGTACTAATATCTGATCAAATTTGATATTTCAACCCCCAGTGAAAAAATGGACTGTCAACTCAATTATTGTTTGCAGCAAAACACGACAGTACTGTTGGCTGCAAGCCATACCATTATTGGGACAATTGAGTTTTATGCTGGGGAATAAAATATAGTTATCCTTAGAGTGTCTGTCTGTGTGCACACTGCACTGCAGACCTCCACACACCTCCAGCACACAAGTGCCAGGACTGTTTTGCTTAGTGTAGCTGTATGTCATGTGTGTATCCAGATGCTTTAAGTACCCCATGCAAAGGGGGCATGGATGATACCACATAATTACTGCTCTCCTCAACCACTGTTGTTCAAGACAGAGCATGCACACCCTGCATATGTCCTATGAATGAGTTTCTGTTTCTTTCATCTCTTTTTTTTTCTTTTATTCATTTGTTTTCATCCACTGAATCATGGAAAAGTCTAGATTGAAAGGGACCCCTGAAGATCATCTAGCCCAACTCCTGCTCAAAGCTGGGCCACTTAGGTCGGCTTTGATTCAGACATGATGTGCTTCCACTGGGCACCAATGGGCTTCTGTGAATAAGGATGCCTCCATCTTCTCCTGACTCAAACACTCCTTCAGTCACCCTTGTGGCTCTTCTGAGGTCACCATGTGTCGTCGTTCAACCCCAGCCAGCAACTAAGCCCCACACAGCCTCTCACTCACTCCCCCCCAAGTAGGATGGGAGTCATTTATCAGCAGTCATTTATCAGCAGTCCTGGATAACCAGGGAGGTCCCAGTTGGCTGGAGGTTAGCAAATGTGACGCCCATCTACAAGAAGGGCTGGAAGGAGGATCTGGGGAACTGCAAGCTTGTCAGTCTGACCTTGGTGCTGCGGAAGGTTATGGAGCAGATCATCTCAAGTGCCATCACATGGTACATACAGGACAACCAGGTGATCAGGCCCAGTCAGCATGGGTTTGTGAAAGGCAGGTCCTGCTTAACTAACCTGATCTCCTTCTATGACAAGGTGACCCACCTAGTGGATGAGGGAAAGGCTGTGGATGTTGTCTACCTAGACTTTAATAAATCCTTTGACACCATTTCCCACCACGTTCTCCTGGAGAAACTGGCTGCTCATGGCTTGGATGGGAGTACTCTTCGCTGGGTAAAAAACTGGCTGCATGGCCAGGCTCAAAGAGCTGTGGTGAACAGAGTTAAATCCAGTTGGCGGCCAGTCACAAGTGGTGTTCCCCAGGACTCACTACTGGGGCCAGTTCTGTTTAATATCTTTATCAATGGTCTGGATGAGGGGATCGAGTGCACCCTCAGTAAGTTTGCAGACGACACCAAGTTTAGTGGGAGTGTTGATCTGCTCGAGGGTAGGAAGGCTCTACAGAGGGATCTGGACAGGCTGGATGGATGGGCTGAGGCCAATTGTATGAGGTTCAACAAAGCCAAGTACTGGGTCCTGCACTTGGGCCACAACAACCCCATGCAATGCTACAGGCTTGGGGAAGAGTGGCTGGGAAGCTGCTTGGTGGAAAAGGGCCGGGGGGGGGTGGTAGACCGCCCGCGGAACAT
>VYZW01020364.1:72456-115088 GCA_013401315.1 Balaeniceps rex
CAAGCAAAGCAAAACAAGGAATTCATTCACCACTTCCCATCGGCAGGCAGATGTTCAGCCATCTCCAGGAAAACAGGGCTCCGTCACGTGTAACGGTTACTTGGGAAGACAAACACTATCACTCTGAACATCCTCCCCATTCCCTGTTCTTCCCCCAGCTTTATATGCTGAGCATGACGTCATATGGTATGGGATATCCCTTTGGTCAGTTGGGGTCAGCTGTCCCGGCTGTGTCCCCTCCCAGCTTCTTGTGCACCCCCAACCTACTCGCTGGTGGGGTGGGGTGAGGAGCAGAAATGGCCTTGACTCTGTGTAAGCACTGCTCAGCAGTAACTAAAACATCTCTATTATCAACACTGTTTTCAGTACAAATCCAAAATATAGCCCCATACTAGCTACTACGAAGAAAATTAACTCTATCCCAGCCAAAACCAGCACACCATGATGAGAGCTTTATGAGTCCATGCCAATGGACTCCCATGTCTGTGGGAATTGTGCTGTCTGTGTATTGTCCACTTTTTGGACAGGAAAGAGCATGTTGAGAGCTGATTCTAGTTTCCCTAGTGGAGTTAGCCCCTGCTCCCGTAGCAGAGGATGGAGCTACATGCAGTAACCTCAGTGAGCACAATCTTGTAGTGAAATCCAAGGCCAGGGCATGGTTTCATAGTGACAAATTGGCCAACACGAGCATGGCTTTGTCGCCTTGCAATTTGAATATTGGTGTTCCATACTGGTAGACTTCTTGCATTTCTCCATGGGTATTGATGGATCTGGAGGTGTCACTTCATTTCACAGATCTATGCTCATGAATGATGGAGTTGCAAGTGCACCACCAAGGTTTCATGCTGGTCCAGAAGCGTTAACCGTGAACTCCCCATCTTTCCAACTCCAGTTGGAAACTGTTCCTAGTTCCTGCTCCATTGGCACTGCCTACAAAGATGGGCTTTCCAGGCTGTCCCTTTGATGCTGATAACTCCTGCAGATCTGAGCACCTCCCACAGAAGCCATGGGAGCACTCTGTAACAATGGCTTCTGAGACTTTAAGCCTGCCTACTGCCAGGTCACCCTTCCTAGGTTTTTGGCTCTGGAGACATCTTCTGCCTCAAAATGGCTCTTTTGGCTGTGGGCCCTCTTTCCACTTAAAAGTGGACTCCATAAGCACATCACACCACCAAGAATGTATTGTTTTTACATCATAAGTCCTCCCCTGCTTGGTTGTTATGTTCCATCACTGTAGAATAAGAGTTTTCTGATTTGATCTCCAGATTGTCTGACTCAGCTCCCTCCTTTGATGAATAGTCATCACTCCATCAACATAACAGGTGGATATCATTGAAGGCATGCAGGAAGGCATGAAGAGGAAGTCCAGTTTTACAGATTCCCACGGAGGAATTAGAGAAGCTTACACATGAACTCAGGGATACATTTGCACCAGTCAGCACTCAGTCAGTTAGCCTCATCCTCCCATTGTAGAACAAGAATGGACAGGAATAGAGTGGTAGATGTCTGCCACTCATGCCTTGCCGAAGCAGAAGGCTGGCAAGCCCCTTACAAGGCTGTGGTCCTCTTTCTCACCACCTGTCTTTTCTTTCAGTGGTTCCCGTGGCCAAGAGAAGTGTGAGACTGTGGTGTAGCACTCTAAAGATAAGGATGAGACTGGAAGAACTGGGGGGAACGGGCAGGGGAATAAAAAAAAAGACACAACACAATCCTGTGTTGATTTTGTGTTGATTTGCAATGCCAAGATACCAAGAGACTCTGTTGGTCTTTTGAAATTATAGATCCTGCAAGTGCTGGACATGTGCTATTGGAAAGTCATGACAGCAGGGAGGAATATTATTTTCACTACCTGTGGAAGAACAATTGGGGTATCATTCACCTCACCTACCCTTAGACATCGGCAGTCTACATATCCGTGCCACACCAGGCTCACAGGTTGCAATACAGGAAATTCCAGCTATATATTAGAAAAGACTTTTTCACTGTGAGGATGGTCAGACACTGGAACAGGTGCCCAGAGAGGTTATGGAGTTTTCATCTTTGGAGATACTCAAAATTTAACCAGTCCTTGAGCATCCTGATCTTTCTGGCCCTGATTTGAGCAGTGAATTGAGCTATATCTCCTCCACATGTCCGTTCTAACCTGAATTATACTGTGCTTCTCTGATTCCTCTATAATCAGTGGAAAGAAATAGGCCATTCCAAGGCACAGCCTGTCTGTTTTACAGATGTATCGTTTAGGGAAAGATGAAGGTCTCCCCAAAATGTTTTATTTTGGTTTGTCTTTTTGTCTGTATTGACTATAAAGAGGGCCACACGCAGACATCTGCATTTCATCAAATTAAGCCCACCCTTGGTGACAAAAGCATTACTTCAAGCCGCTCCACATGCTTTGGACAACACTTCTTATTTGAGAAAGGGAGATGCAATGCCTTCTGTCTCTTTTTGCTTACTAATTTCACTTCTGAGGATTCGCCGCATTTGCTTGATGGAAAAGGATGCCTGATTTTTACCTTCACTGAATGGAGTCTTTACTGAAATCAGTATAGAAATGGATTTTAATAATAGACAGATCAAGGTCACAGTGATATTAGCTCCAAAGAACCTCTTAACTTGACCTCAGTGTTCACTCAGGTGTGCAGTGGTAGCTCCGACCTCAACCCAGCTGCAGTGATCAGTTTATTTCCCTACAGCTCATGTAGCAGCTTTTTCTCCTGACCTTTGCAAAGCCTCTCTCAGAAGAGCTTCACAAACCTCTAGCGTGATGCTGTGGCGATGGCTTCAGGAACACGCATCTCCAGGGCACTCCTGCATCTGCTCAGAGTTTCAGGGCTCACCTTCCAGCAAGCTGGGGTCTGCACTACAGCCTGTGCATCTATATAAGCATTTGGCAGAGATTGAGAACTTATTTAGGGAATAATTTTATGATGTGTGGTCCCTATATGTTCTGTGTCTTGCCTTCCCTCCTTCTTTTCTTGGAGTGGCATTCTGGGCTCAGCTGTGGGAGGAAAGAGAGGAGGGACAAGCACTGAGCGTTCTGCCCTTGATGTACAACACATGGAGGGGTAGGACAGATGTGCTCTCTGAGAGAAACGCTGGGGAAAACAGAATTGTTTGGAGCTGAGTGACTGGAGCACATTCCCTCCCCTGGTAGGATACATATGTGCGTGTAATGCACACACATCACAAGGAGCTCCAGTTCCCGGGAAGTAGGCTGCATTTTTCAGCTATAAATTTCCAATTATAAGAAGCCTTTTTCATGTAAAATGAGATTGCCTTGCATACCACAAACATCAAATATGCAAGTAAAAAAATCCCCCCCAAAAAACCCACAATGGACAGATATCTGAGGAGCCAAGCAAGGCTGCATTTTGACATGCTGCACTTCTTAATTGAAGATTAGGAAATCAGCAGCTAAGCATGTATTTATCTCACTATGGCAGAAAAGATCTTTTGATGCACATAAGCAGTTTCTGTTGCTAGCCTGCAAACACAGAGAAATTGCCTGCTGAAGTCAGAGATGATGATTGCTGCTTGCGTAGTGGCTGTTTTTACCATTTTTCTTTTGCTTTTAATATTATATGTGATATTTCTTTGCAATATTATCTGTAATTTTTTTTTCAGACTCCACAATATTCAAATAGCTAATAGCTCTGTTGTCATGGAAATAATTACAGAATTAGGCCGCAAAGAGTGACAGTGACTCGGTAGCCAGGTGATACAGGCACTCAACTGGGAAAAGAGAAATCTGGTTTTCTGCCCCTGCTCCCATGAATATAGAATTATTTTTTCCCTAATGAAAGGGATGCACTAAGAGGGGATGTCTCAGAAAACTCCTGTCAGGTGACTGCAGTATTCCTTCAGGCCTGGATTCAGATCTCTGGTCCTTATCAGGCAGGAGGAGGGAAGAATCGAATTTCAATTTCACATATCTTAGCAGAAGGGATTAATGCCTGGATGAGGAGGTGGGAGAGGCAAGATGGCCACGCTTGCCTTTCCTTGTCCGGGTGCTTAGACAAGCTCTAAGCACGCTTATGCAACACTGCTGCAGCTAAATGAGATGACAGACAAACGGGTGCCTAATTTTAGTTGCATCAAGATTCAGCCAGGCGTGAAACTGTTTCCTCATCACATGACAGATGTGGGCTCAGGAACGTGGGCACTGATGGGAATTTAGGTGTCTGGATGGAAACCGAGCCAGGGGTATTGGGAATCCCTCCATATCGGCATAGGAGCCTGTGTTTCTCTTCTGAGTTCAAAGCTTCAAGGTTTTGTGTTGTAAAAAGAAAGAGTTTAATAAAAATTACAGTTGTGAACCTTTTTTGCACACAAGCACACATTTAACTTCAAGAGGATGAGCAGTTCCGTGGCAAATGCACCAAACTGGACTTCCCGAGGTCCCTTCCAGCCTGAATTATCCTGTGGTCCTGTATCTGAAATACCTGGCACGCAGTTGGGGCTGGGTAAAAATGCTTAAACCCTTGTTCACAGAACAATCAAATCTAAACATATTTCCAGAGTAAGCATTTTGAATGAGAAAGAAGGTGATGTTTGCAGAAGTTTATCTGGAGAAACCACTGGTGTTATTATCAGAAAGCCAATCTAGGTTGAAACATCTTTTGCTCTGATTTTAGTACTAATTTTGATTACTCCATTTATTAATGATCTTCACAGAAGTAGTAGAATAAAATGAAAAATTTCAGCAAGAAAATAGGAATTTACATCTAAACTTTGGCCACCTAGTATGCCCTTCCTTAGTCGCCAGAAGCGTTATTTCTCTTCACATCAGCTTTTAGCTCAGTACTTTCTTTTCTTGCACGAGGAAATGGCAGTTCTGTAACCTATAATCATTTGGCGGGGATGGGGGTGGAAGGTGATTAGCTTATAACATTGTAATCTTATCTGCTATCTATTTTTGAACAGATTTTGATTAATTTTCCATTAAACGAATTCAGTGGTGTACGTTATTATACTGTCATGCTTTTCCCTAGCATGCTACCTTTGTCATGTGATTAGCTGTCCTGAGGGCAAGAAACCAATAAAAATGACATTCTTGCTTATTATTTGCACCACTACCCTTTCATAGCCCATCATCAGCCTGTGTGTTGCCTAAGTCAAAAGTTAATTAGAATGACTTCCACTTTGTGTCATATGAAAGATGATCGTTGTATGTACAGGAGAAGTTATATGTCTCCGTATATGCATTTGTCAGCAGCTCTGCCAGTTGTGCCTCATTCTTTGTTTTCAGTGATTGCTGTCGATAGGAATACAGGACATCCAACAACCACAACGGTGGCAGAATCAAATGCTCAGGAAATGAGCAACCTGTTCACCACAAATGTGGCGTTTCTCAGGAATGCTTTAACTCTGCTAACCGAAAACTCTTCTTTGTACAAAATCATCCTTTCTTAAATTATTTTAAGCTCTTCCATTTTATTTACGTCAATCACTGGAAGAAGATTTGTGAAAAGATAGCAAAGAACAATTCTTAAAATGCGTGGAAATGAATTGTGAGATAAAAAACTTAATTGCAGTTTAGACTTCAGATTTATTTGAAAAGGGGATAATGATAGTAATTACCCAGTTTGAGTTTTGTAGAAGGCTAATTAGATCCCAAAAGCATTTGTATGCACAAGGCAAACCATAAATACAAAAGACCATCTGGTCCTTATCAGCTTACAACACTAACACTGTCTGTAATTATTTTTTCTATATTGTTTTGATGTTGACATTTTATGATGCAATACATCTAGCCATGGTTAGGGAATAACCTGTAAATGCTTTTTGCTTGTTGCTGGGTTTGGGTTTTTATCCTGCTTTTAAAGACATTGGCTAACTCTAGGAGTGCAGGAAGGCAGTCTAGAGTTTAATCATTTACACTACAAATTGGTCAGCATTTTAAACTGAGTTTGATTGTGGGTTTTTAATCGAAATTGTTCCATCTGCTTTTTCCAGCATTCTGGGGTTCAAAAATAATTTATGAATACGTTGAGATGGGTTTATCAGGCAGTGAAGTAGTTTTAAGGTCTCCAAGACGTATCGCAGCGATAGAAGGACTAATTCTGATGCCCTTGTTCAGGGTTTAGAGCCTGCCACCTTGATCTGCCTGTGGTTTTGCTGCAACGTGAAGTCCTTCTGTGGCCTTGTGAAAGTCACACGTTAGCACTGAGGAGTTACAAGTTTAGTACCTTCTCTGCTTTAGGGACAGCTCTCCATACCTCTCTCCTGAGAAGCTACATGAGCCTGAGCAGCAGGGGTGCCCCAGCAGGATCTCTGCCAGGCTGCAGAATGGTGCTGAGCTGCAGAAGTTGTTGCATCAGCAGCAGTGGAAAGGGTTAGTGGGGTCCTGCAAAATATGGGGAGTCAAGACTAACTCCGAGCCTTAGAGAGGTTTTGAACGTGGTCAAGTCTGCGTGATTTACTGGAGCTACTCAGGGAGACACTGGCAGCTGCTTTCAGTGGCATCTCGTGGGTTCTCTCAGTTTTTCTCTAAGAGGAAAATCATTGTGCAGAATTTTAATCAATTCCTTATTTATGAAAATTGTCACTGACTTGATGACTTCTGACAGTTCCCCTCAGTAGCAGCCAAAGAAGGACTAAGTAGTCAATCCTGCTGGTGCTGCCCAGGGAGCCTCGCAGGCTTCAGGGATCCACTTGTGCAAATCCAGTTGCAGATCAGAGACTTATCATGAAGTTCAGGATTTATTTCACTGAAATTAGAAGTGTTTTAATCCAGTCTCCCTTCACTTCAATCCAGATACCTCCTGATCTGTTGACCACCTGGACGTTGTCTTGGACCCTGCATCAGCCCAAATCTTGAAATCTGACAACAGTTCTGTGTTTAAAGTAACAAGTTGTCCTGAAATTGAATCTTTTATAAAAAATATTTTGATGCCAGGTGTCTTTACTTCTCTTTGTGCAAGAGGCAGGCTTTTCTTTTCAGATATTTTTCTCTTAGTTTCTTAGTTTCTCTTTTCAGATATTTTTCTCTTAGTTGCAGTGTTTGGAATCTAACATCTCTTGTGCTTTAAGCTGTTTCATTCTTATCGTGTAATATCATTTAAGAGTGCACAGAGTCTCTAACCAGCCCCAGACCTGTGTGACCTTTCTGTTTTGAAAGGACAAGGTAGGGAAGGGCACAGCTGTACAAGCAGTGTGAACAAGAGTGTTGTATATGTATATCCTGTATTTTCCATTGTTTTTCCATGGTTTTTTCCATGGTGTCTACATGGTCTTCTCTCTTGGAAAACCTGGCCTGTGTGGATACTGAGAATCTTATTCTGCTTGTGCAAGGCTTAACCCACACGCACCATTGTACACCATTGCGTCCAGACTCATACACCTTGTGTAGCCATCAGCCTCCTGGCTCTATATGATGGAGTGTGAGCCTCCCCTGGCCATGGCATCATGCTCTGCCTGGCCCCACAGTTCCCATCCCACCACCATCCTGGGCAAGGGGATCCCGTGTCTTAGCCTGGGGGTGAAAGAGCCTTTGTGCTATCCATGCCATGAAACTTGGCTTTGGGCAAAGAAGTTGAAAATCTGTACCTGCGTAGGAGCATGTGTTTATTTAAATGGCAAAACGTGGCTGGAAAATGAGTATGTCTTGCAGGAAGTCTTAGCTGAGTGTATTGTTTAAAATTATTTTTTAATTGCTTTGAGACACACTGGTGGAAGGTTTTGTACAGTAGCTGCAAACTACCTTTGATTTTATTTTTCTTTTACAGAGACCAGATTTGAAGTAGACAGTGTTCCTGAAGTAAATGCCACTGAGTGTCCTAAAATTTCACATGTAATCTCAGTGCGTTCACATGAGAACCGCCTACTCTCCCCATGCAAAGCCATGACCCAGATCTTCTGACCATTGAACCCTGCTCACACCACTTTTGCGTAACCACAGTGTTGTAAAGCACTCAGCACAAAACAGATAGCCAGCCCCTGGAAGTTACACAAAGTCTGTAGCTAGGGGCTGTATCCAGGGGAAACAACAATTTTATGGCATAGAAGGATGTGACTTCTCAAACCTAGACTACGTGCGGCCCTGTCACCATGTGTGGCATCCAAAAGGTTAAGCTGTACAATAGGAGCCACAACGGGTGAGTTTGCTTCCTAATAGAGACTGTCAGGAAAAAAAAAATAACAGTGTTTTACTACTAAAATGGCTTTGGGGATTTTTGTGGAATCATCCTGTTTGAGTTTCATAACTGTCTGTAGGAAATTGCTTGGGATTAGTCTTGAAAGTAGTGTTGTGCGGCTGAGAGGGACGGACCTGTGGTGTTCAGGGGTGATCAAAGTACGTGCTGTGTGCCTGAGGCTAGTGCTGGTGCTGGGAAGGAGCATTCAGACTGTATGGCAAAGCCTTCCCTTTTGTTGTCCCCTTCTTCTTCTTCTTTTTCCTGTGGTTGTTCCAACTCCTCCAGATAGTGTCTGAGCATCCAGCGCCTGCTTCCCCCTCAACGTAATCCGTAGATCTGCATGCACTTCCTCCAGACCGCGGAAAATGTGGCTTAGTTTGGGGGTTTTGTGTGTGAAATGAACACCTGGGGTGGGACTGCTCAACCAAATGTGGACCTCTAAAAAGTCAGCATTTCTGGAGCCAGGCTCTGTTGGCTGTGAAGGGATGCTTGGGTGGTTACTCCGCTGGGAAGTAATTATTACACTCTTAGGTGACAGGAAATCTGCTTCTGTTGACTAGTCACTAGGGGGCCAGATCCAGAAAATGTCTTAGTTGCCTAAAATGAGACTTAGAATTTATACCTAAATCTAATATTGCAATCCCAAAAGCCTTAATTACTTACACACAACCCTCAGGCCTCTTCAGCTTTTCAGTACATTTGCATTAATACTGAATGCTCCCGCCACCTGGGGTCTGGAGATTTTCTTTCCTGGATCACAGTGGTCTCAACAGGAGTGATCAGCCTGCATTGTAATTCACGTGTAAAACTGGATGGGCTTGATTCAGGAAGGTTTCTCTCAGTGTAAAGAACAGCCGTTGACAGGGTTGGGCTCCCTGCACCTTGTCATTGCCATGCTATTTTAGAAGATGGCTGTAGGAAGGATAGAAGGGCTTTATCCGTGATGGATTAATGGTGTGGCTACAGCACTTATCCACGAAGCTTAATGCTCTCTCACCCCAAAGATTCAAGCTGGCATTTCTCCTCTTCAGGAGATGAGTGTACTAGATGAGAGGCATTATACTGATGATTACTGTACCCTTTCTTTTTTTCTGGCCGTCGGTGCAAAAAAGAATTCATGATTTTCTGTAATGGAAGGAGAGAAGTAAAGCAAAGCAAGTTTTGCAGAGACAGCAAGAGAAAATAGGACTTTCCATTGCAGTGTTATGAGCATTTACCTGGGAGGGGATGGTCCAGTCCCTCTTCTCTACTGTTGAGGCATCTTTGGTGTTTCTTGCTGAACCACAATTGGACTAAAATGGCTAACATAAAGCTGGAGGATTTCCAAGGTGAGATTCTCCACAAATGACCTCCTAGATTGGTGATCCAGTTTAAGCTTTCTCTCAGAGCCAATAAATTTAGGTATTTTGTTTTGCTATGGTGCAGTGCCCGTAGGAACAAGGAGGTTTCTGTTTCCACACATATGCCTTGAGGTTTGGGTTGGGAGGTAGGACATAAGGTTTTGGATTCACCCCCCAGACAGAGTCAGGAGCTCAGGACTGGCCAACGCTGCTGGTGTCCACTAGTGCTGAGACTTCTACCTCTCATCATGGGTAGGTCCACCACCACCTTCCTGAACTTGCTGTGTCTCTCCTGTCTACAGCTGCTGGTTTTCCTGGGAAGTATAGCAAGTTATATCAAATTAATATCATTGAGACCTGTACTCCTCTGTTAAATTTTGTTGAAATTACCTAATAAAAACAATTGAGGACTTTCATCAGGCAGCGCAAAAGCAATTGAGGGCTTTTATCAGGCAGCACAATCTTGTCATCTTGTTACCTCAGAAAAAAAGGCTAAACTAAGGGTACATTATGAAGTCAGTATCAGTCTGCCTGTGGCACTTGGGTGTCAAACAAGAGGAGAAGGGAAGTGGATTTTACATCTTGGTTTAGGTAATATAACTAGAATCTATTAAGTTTCATTACCAATTTTGATTTGATGTGATGATTTGACCCTGGCGGTCAAATCCTGTAAATAAAGCAATGCTAGTTTACTTAAATTTCTGTCTGACAGGAGCACTAAATTGTAGCATTATGACCTATTATCTAGCATTACTGTTCAGTGATGGTACGGGGAAAGAATCTCCTTCCAGATATAATTTATTACTTCTTTGTCTTGCTAAACTCTTTGAGTGACATTCAGGCTTCAAGAGAGCCAATTATATTGCTTCTCATAACAGACACATCCGTTCGCAGAGCCTTTTAGTAGTACTTAGGATTTCTTGACTGCATTTGTCTTTTATCTGTGAAGCTTACTTTCAACGTCACTTCCACTTTGCTGCTGGAGATAATCTCCGGCATCAGGCTTTTCCTTTTACTCCCCTACCCCACTCCCTCACCTTGATGTTCTCACGTAATTTGCAGGCGGCGGAGGGGTGTCAGCCGTGGCTGTAGCTGCGGGAGCTGAAGCCTGGTGCGGTTATAAGAACAGTCGGGAGCGCGAAGGCGGCTCGCACCGTTGCAGCCCCCCTCACTATAGCCCTTGTTAAAACCCCGGTTCACCTGGCCCATCGCTTACACCAGTTGTCATCAGTTGGCTGACTTCAGGCTGTCTGACTTCGTGTCTTCCTCTCTCATCAGCTGCTTGATAGCTTGCTGATCTGTTTTGTTTGCAGTGTGATAGGTTTGAGCATACTGTATTATTTATAAATGTTTGGTAATTTTCTGTGTCAGTGATGTATTCTTTGGGGCTGCCTCAGTCTTTCAAAAACAGGCTTGACACAGCATCTCTTTGTCTCAGCATTAGAGCATTCCCAAACGGTTACTCTATGTACTTGCTTCTGCTTGCTGCCATTTTAAAAAATGTTCTTGAGGGCTTGTGCTGAATGATTAATTAAAATTTCATTAGGATGCTAGGTCTAATTCTCATCCAAGTTACAATAGCATGAATGGCAAGTGGCCGCAGAGGAGTCAGTGGAGCTAAGCTGGTATAAAATTGGAGAATGAGGGCTACTGTCTTCAGTTACATTATCACACGGTAAATCTTACTGAAGAGTTTCCCTACAAAACCTAACAATTTGGAAAGAACTTTTTTTATCCAATTACCTTTCCATCGGTTCTGTTACTAAATTTACTGTGTTTATATTTAATGCCCCAGAGTCCAATCTTGAGATATGCTGGCCCACCTACAGCTTTTGTCAAGCTTGCGTCTCATGTTTTGGACCTGGATCAATAAAGATTACCTGCAGTGTGTTCTGCATTATGTGAGGATTAATGTATCTTCAGAGAGAGGAAGAGAGTAGTGTGTCCTAACACCTAGTTCTGTCCCCTTTGGAAAGATGGGTTGTCCTTTTCAGAGCTCGGTGGCTCTGGCGCAGAGCTGCCCTTACAGGGTTGCAAAAGGATTCACCTTAGGGAAGACGTGCAGAGCAGCTGTAACTCAGCCTGTTATCTCCGCCAGTCTGACTTTTTGCTTCTCTTCACCTTTTCCTTACTGTCCAGGCAGATGCAAATATAATTACAACTTCAAACAGAGATCGCCAAAGTAGTTTTCAGTGAGCTACTGATTGCTAGCTACGTGGTCCAGCCATGACAGATCCTCACTTTCATAGGTGCAAGCATAAAATACATTAAGTCCTCCTGAAAAATCAAAGAAACTTGGCCCATATGGTCCACTTTTTTACATTCTTGTGTGTGAGAGAGAGAAAGAAAATATTCTGTGTAAAGACTGAAAAACAAGCTTTATAGGTGTGTGTCCTGGTTTCAGCTGGGTTAGAGTTACTTTTCTTCCTAGTAGCTGGCATAGTGCTGTGTTTTGGATTTAGTAGGAGAAGAATGCTGATAACACACTGATGTTTTAGTTGTTGCTAAGTAGTGCTTAGACTAGTCAAGGACTTTCTTTTTCAGCTTCCCGTGCTCTGCCAGGTGCACAAGAAGTTGGGAGGGGACACAGCCCAAGATAGTTGATCCAAATTGACCAAAGGGCTATTCCATACCATATGACGTCATGCTCAGTATATAAACCGAGGGGAGTTGGCCGGGGGGAGCGATCGCTGCTCGGGGACTGGCTGGGCGTCGGTCGGCGGGTGGTGAGCGGTTGCATCACTTGTTTTCTTTTCCCTGGGTTTTGTTTGTCTCTCTCGTTCTCCTTTTCATTACAATTATTATTATTATTATTATTATTACTATTATTATTATTATTATAATTATATTTCAATTATTAAACTGTTCTTATCTCAACCCGTGGGTTTTCTTACTCTTGCCCTTCCGATTCTCTCCCCCATCCCACCGGGGAGGGGGAGGGTGAGCGAGTGGCTGCGTGGTGCTTAGTTGCCGACTGGGGCTAAACCACGACAGTGTGAAAGCTTAGAGTCAGGTTTGTGCAAATCCTTCCTGTTTGTCCACTGTGTATGTCGTATTGCACTGGATATCTGCCTTGGTGTCTTTATAGTATTGGTAGTTAATAGTGCTTTCTTATATGCTGTTCCAGTCCATCTCAGCTAAGATTTATTTTTGGAGGAAAACAGATATGGAAAGTTGTGTTCCCGGGTCTGGGGGTGGACTTTTGGTCACTCCTCTTCATAGTCCAGTTTTTAGTAGAAAAAGAGATTCATGGGACACAAAGAAATTGTCCACTAAAAACTGATACTGCCGAAAGAAGACAATCACCTCCTAATTGTGCTGTTAGAAGTATACATGTGAAGACATATTAATGGCATTTTTTGTGACCTTTTATTTTTTGTCTATAAAAGGGGTAGCTTGGCATCTTCAGGGGAAGAAGCAGATTTCTGTAATATTCCTTTTTGAAGGCAGAATAAGTTGAGTTATTCCTCAGCTTAACTAAACAAGGAAAGAGTGCATTAGGAATAAGGAGAACAAAAGATGCCCAAGAATTATCTCATAAGACCAGATGGGTAAGCAGAAGTGTAGATCTCGGATAAACTTATGCTGAGAAAATATCATCTCGTTTGCAAACAGGCACTGAGCAGGGTGCCTGTGAAACTACTGAGAAAAGATGTGCTTGATCCCCAAATTTAAATGATGGCTTCTAGTTGACAGTAGCTTTGATTACTCCTTGGAGCTACCCAAGCGAAGGAGAAACTGATGCAGTTGTCAGCCTGATCACTGACTAACTGGACCCATCATGTTCTGACAGGTGTATCAGGTACAGATGCTTGCAAAATTTTCTTAATAGGAGAGTCAGACAGGTCTATCTGATCCATCAGCTGCCTCATGTGTGGAGAGGCCACCATCACCATTGCTTCTCCTTGTTCTTCTCCCATCCTTGTTCAGCAGAGAAGCCTAATATATTCCCCACAAGACCTGTAAAGGTTGTAGCTTCAGAGCTCTGTTATTGCATGTGTTATATGTATGTCTATACAGACATACATGTTCATATTTTTCTTGTCTGGATTCCCCTTCTTTTCTACCCAAAGAAGAGCAGTAGTTACAGCTGTTCTGCCCCATTCAGCCCCATTTTATGTGCTTCCCAGGTTGTCTAAAGAGCAGCAGCAGTCAGACTCTCATGTTGCCTCAATGTCCGTAAAGATCACACAGGAGCCTTCAACTTCTGTATCTCCTCTTCCTCTGGCAGCTGAGGATTTCCTTCCATTTTTCCGTTGCCTGCAGAGGTGGACACTTTTGTTGGGACCTCTCACAGCTGGAGTCACAAGCACTGGGTGTGAAGAAGTGGCTCTAGCAGTAAGCCTGCTCCTCTGTAGTAGATGGCTTCCAGCTGCAGATAGTCCTTCCCTGTGGGCTTTGACCAGAGATGTCACTGTGTCAGACAAAAAGCGCAAACTTACATTCAGCAGTTAATGAGAGGGACACAATATCTGGTAAAATCTGTACCTGACCTCAGCATGAAAAGAGGAATTTAGCAGCTAGGACTGACTCCTAAGAGTTATGGCCATGTGCCAAATTTAAACACACAAGTATTATCTATCCTTATTTTGAAGTCTTTAGTTAAATTCAGACTGATTATGAAAACAGTTCATTATTGAATAGTTATTTCAGTTTAGGGGCACTCAAAATGAAACAATGAACAGGGATCTGATTTCAGAAGATGCTGTTCTTGTCTTCTAAACACCTGACTTCTTTAAGGTACCTCCATTTGTAGCACCCCAAATTATTACGTCTGAAGATTAGAAGTAGCTATTGAAATATGGCTTTGTCCCTTATGCCTAAGAGCATAATAACTCAAATCATCCTGCTGAGCCTTCACTTCAATTACCTTCAATTCCTTCAGGTGCAGATTTGTTTGCTTGGCAAGCTGGCTCAGAGGGAGACATTGCCAGCATGCTGATGCACTGCTGCCAGTCAAGGCTGCGGTCTTTTCTGGTTTCTGGCAATAATTTGACCTAGATGTTTATGTGGACTTTGCATGGATGTGGAAGAGAATGGAGCCCTGTGCAGGTCAGCAGATGCAAGCCCTGGTTACCAGTGATCACTCTTCTTGGCCTTTGGCTCTGATTTGTGAAGGTAGAAACCTCATCAGCACCTCAAGTCTTACTCCTGTACTAAGAAATGTGACGAGATTTGACAAAACAGGCACGGATGACTGATCATTTATCGCTTTGCCAACTAGCTAGTGAGTTGTTATGGCAGAGCCAAAACTCAAATTAAGATTTGGCTCACATAAGTCCAGTATACTGTTCACTATCTTCTTTCTCAGAGATGTTTTGGGGAGAGGAATTATCATTTGCTCTTATGGGTCCAGCATCTACCCAAGCTTTGCTCATTTCTGTACAGTAGGTCTTCAATATCAGGATGGTCCTCTGTGAAACTGTTCTCCTAAGTGCCAGTTTAAAAAATGGTGATGGCTAAAATGCTGCTTTCAAATCAAGTATTGACCATTTGTATAAGCAAGAAATAAATGTTCCAGAAAAATATTTCTCAGTTGTTGCTGGAAGTGACACAGATTTTGTCCAGTTTCCTAAGTCATGCCTGTAAATGAATCTTACATTTGGTCTTTTGGAGAGGATAGGAAATATATGGTCATATTTTATTTCCATTTAATATAGTGCATATCCTTTGGAAAGATGCCATCCCATGCTACGTGCCCTGCACTCCACACGCATGCACAGATGCAGGCACTGTGCAGTCAAGTGCAGTAACCAAACTCCTAAGCTACAGTTGTTGTAGGAGGGGGAATTTTGGCTATTGATTTCATCGCACGGAGAGGAGGTCAGCTGTTAAGTGTTTCAATTTACTCGTAAATTGTTTTATTATCCTGTTGTCTTTGTAATACTTGAACAATCATCATTGCTGAAAATTGATGGTATTCCTGTATCCTGGGTTTACAACAGAAATAGGAGAAGCGGAGGAAAGGATATGCTGAGAAGCTGGTAAGAGGGAAGTAACTTGGAATTGTTCTTCTTGAAATTTTTACTGCCTTTCACAGATTTTTTATGGGCTTCAGGAGAGATTTGAATGAGGTGTTAGGTTGAAAACTGAACTGAGAGGCTGTTCCTTATGTAGGGGAAGATGGTATAAAGGAATGAACTGTTTGACAGCTGGACTTTGACTTGTGATGGATAATTTTTACAGGAGAGTGCGAATCCCCCCCTCCTTTGCCGGCTGCTCAAAATATGGGGCAGGGCATGCAGGGGGTCACTGCCCATGTCTCTGTCCCCGTGCTGGGAGTGAGTGGATGGGGACCATGTGGGCGGCTTCTCCTCCTGCCTTCGGACTCTCCAGGGAGCCAGGGCAGAGGGAGCCGTGCCGGGCTGTGTTACTGTCACAGGTCCATGGTGGGTGACTCCTTCTGGGACACAACGGGGAAGCATGGCGTAAGTGGGACTCAGGATTATGTGTCTGAGCCACGGTGCCTCCTGGAGCTCCTCTCCTTGGGGTGCAGGCTGTGTTCAAGTCCTTACTCAGGGCTTGGCTTACAGGCGCTATCCAGCCTATAAAAAGCAATTAAAACATAGCAAGTAATCCCCTCTGGCATCCCTTGTAGGCTTGCAGAAATAAATTAGGCTGCAAATAAATTACTGCTCTTCAACATCAGCTTGTATCCACCTCATAAACCCATTCCTGAGCTCTGCATGGGGAAAGAAATAAAATAGCATTTAACCAAGGGCTAGGGTTTTGTGTTGTGCCTTTTTTTTTTTACTCTAAAAGTTCAGTTATTTTTACCTAACGAACAACATTATTACCCCTATAACTCTCTCTGTGTTGGCACTGGGACTCTGCGTCGCCGGTGTCTGACAGCTTGCTAATAATGCAGCGTGGTACGAGCACGTCCTGTGCCAGCAGCGATTACTGTGAGCAGGCGGCAGCGCGATGACAGCCTTGAGAAGCGGCAAGCACAATCTGAGAGGTGACATCGGAGGGAATTTCCCAATTATTTCTGCTTCGTTATGCTCAGGGTGACGGGAAGGTCACACGGCAGGCGCGCTCCTGCCCGAAAGGTGCAGGTCACCTTTTTCAGACTTCTCAAAATAGTCCCTTTATAATTAGGGGATGTGATTTAATTTTATTCTAATTTTTAAAAGATAATAAACTATTGACAGCTGAGGTTGCAGGCTGAATTTAGCCATAATCACAACCACAGATGCTTGTGTTTTCACACAAGTGACTGTACTCATTAAGTCTTCCTGTATAAACAGCTAAACCACGGGACTAAATTGCCAAAAGAAACCAAGACTTCTGAATACCAGTGTGCTGCTGCCCAGGGACCTACCGAATCTATCTGGATGGGCAAGGGGAGAGAGGGGAGAAGAGCAAGGAGCAGCGAGGACAGCTTCTGTGGCGGTGCTACTGGACATGGAGGACGGGATTAATCTTATTTAATGTCACCATTTCAGAGTTAGGCATCTGTGCTAAGCCAGACATGCAGGCTCATCTGTAGGTGGTGGAGAGCGAGTGGCGGTCCAGACTGCCGAGCAGCCCCTCTTACAGCAGAAACCTGGATTACAGGCTTAGGCAGGAGACCCAGATTTACTTAGCCAAAACTAGGCAAGATGACTTTCATCCTGTGCGGTGTTTGGTGTCATATCAGTTGCAATATTAATCCTACTCCTGTGATAGCATGGTGGTGCCATGGTGTAGCTCTTGTAGAATTACCAGATAGGTGGGGTTTTTTCCCCATTAGAAGATATTTTAATATAGAGCTATCAAGCAACTTCATTTAAGGCTGTATCATTCCTCTGGGAGGGGCAGTGTGGAGCAAGAACGGAGACACAATATCTCCTGTGCCTGATGCATCTCTCAGACCCCTGTCTGAAGCCAACCCTTTGCCTCTTCCCTTGGGGTAGCAGGGCAGGGAAAAAGTGAGCAGTTCCCTCTCAGGAGCTGGTGTTGTCGGTGGCTATGTATTGAGAAGGGCAGGAAAATAGATATATCTGCTTGCAGCCCTGAGCACTCACTCATTCAAGGGCCAGTTGGGGTCTAACTCAGCTCCTTAGTCCTTCCAAACTGGACATATTGCACAGTCAGGGGGTGACAGTACTACAGAAACCAAATATGCATCAGCCAAGAAACCCTTTCTGCAATGAGGATTTTCAGTTGGTGACATGCCACAAAGTTATATATCACTGTATAAAGCACAGGAGAGCCTGAGGCTTTTTTTCCCCCAATTTAAAAATGCCGTATACAAGTTTGAATTTTTGGGGGTGAAAAATCAAAATTGAAAATACTGCTTTGGTCTTTTGTCCCAATGCCTTTTCTACAGCTCCCGGTCCTCTGGGCTGGGCAACCCGCTCAGACAGCTTCCTCTGAGCAGCAGTTTTTGTCCCATTGGGATTCTGGGATACGAGGGCTGTGGGAACTTGGACTGCATCAAGGCATGAAGAGAGACTATTAGACAGCACAGTGGGATCCTCAAATCCAAACTCCTAATTTTAGAGAAAAAGTAGGGAAATTAAAAACACTGTAATGAAGAGGTGTGTTTTTTTCCACAAAAACCCACAACTGTTGGAAAGCTGAGATTCAGTGAGAAAAGCACTTCATTTGATGCCCAGTTTTGTCAAAAACACTTGTGAGGGAGGCCATCACTGGTGCTGAGCAGTATAGGAAGGTATTAATTAGCACAGCTGATGTTAGGTAGGGTCTGGAAAGCAGGTCATTTAACATGAAAATGAAATTAAAGTCACTGTAGGAACCTAAATTGTTCTTCAATGATTTGTTCCCATCGTCATGTTGCAGGAACATGCAGCCAAAGTAATGTTTTCTTTTTCTCCCTCAAACTGGGAGAAAAGCACTCCAGACATGGGCATGAGGTGCTAAATGAGAAGCCCTGGGATACACGAGGCATCCACAGGACCTGCAGGAGAGCCGCGTCTCTCCAGTGTGGTGGCTGGTGGCCAGAAGTACCCAAAGCCCTGGATGCTTGTGTGTAGGCAACCAAGTTGAACGTGTACTGATGAGCTCCCTACCTCGCATGCAGACACCTAAATTTAGGTGTCTTATTCTGAAGATGAGTCCCATCTGATATTTCACATTTAGAGAATTACTGATTCTTCAGTTACAGATCTACTCCCCACAAAAGAAAGCTGTATTTCCATTCCCCTCTTCATCCCTAAGGAAAAAACACAACACCTCCAAATGGAAATTTTGCATATTTCTGGAAACCTGTTCAATATATGTGTCAGGTTTGTTAAGCATTTTCCATATTTATGCCATATATATTTTAAATGTGACATGCCCTTTCTTTATCCTAATGTTGCATGACCCACTCAGACATTTGGGAAAACAGAAGGTGGTCAGAAATGAGGAGTCCGTGTGTCTAGCTGGTGTCTGTGCTGTTACAGTATTTGTAGGCAGCGCTTAGGTCTTCCCTTGCTTGTGCGTATCTATGTGTTTGACCTTGAGCGAGTCTGTAAGCTCCTCTGTGCCTCAGTTCCCTGACTGTCCAACAGCAGCATTCCCACCTGTCTGCACTGGAAGCCTTTCTTTTTATTAAACCTAATTTTTTTTCTTAACAGTGAATTTTTTGTAGTTTCCCATGAGATTGTTCTAGTATTATTCAGGGAAAAGAGATAAAGAGACTGGGAGTACGAAGCTAAGCAAAATGTGTATCCATTATCGCACCGATGGGTTCAGCAGCCTCTTGGCAAATCCAGTCTCAGCGGAAAGCGCAATCTGGTTTTCTGTGTTTTGGAGTTAAGTTTAACCCATGGAGGGTGCTTATGGGAGAGGGTGCTGGTTTTCTGGGGTTGTTTTTTCTCCCTTTGTCAAGTTACCTACCGTGCAGGGTGCAGTTTCTCCCGGGACAAGTTGACAAATACTCCATCCAAAGTAATCTTGATGTATATCCAAACCTCTCTCCAAGTGAGGCCAAGTACTTTGGCAGGTCCCTTTTGCAGCGAGGTGCTCGAGAGCTGACAGCCGTGGCCCTGCTGAATGGGCCAGCACAGGGCCAGTGCTGATTAATAATGCAAACACAGCCCCAAGAAGCGATGCTTGAGCAAACAGGGGTGATGTCAGCCCTAGCAACAGATGGCAAAGCCCATTCTCCACGGGCTGCTCGAGCGCTCGGTGCTGGTGAATAAAGAACAATAAGGGTAGCACAGGGTTAACCGCCACTTTTATCAGCGTTTTTGTGCTGGCTTAGCTCTTTCACAGCAAAATGTCAGTGGCTGAATTGATTATTTTTTTTTGTTTTGCTGTCCAGACGCAAGAGAAAAGTGGCCACAAGCAACTTTTAGCTCTTGGGGCCTCCTGCTAAAAGGCACATAATAAACATCCTTCCTGCAAATGTGGCAAAAGCAATTGAAGGTGGAGCTGTTTTATAGAGGTTTCTGATGCTGTTGCAAATTGTTATGGGTCAGTTGCTATTTCTAACATAAACCTCAGCTGCTCAGGGTGGCTGGAAATGTCTGTGTTAATTACCATTAGGCTGAGGTCTTGTCTGTAGACGCAAGTTGTATTGCTTTAACTACACTGGTATCATTAAAGCGGTACAACTACCCTGAAGTGAATGCAGTTACAGCAGTATAAATGAGCTTGTTTATCTCATAATCTATGCTAGTATAAAGCACCTTTATACCCATACAATTGCACTCACTGTGGGTTGTGCCAGTGTAAATGTTTTGGTACAAAAATCAGTAACTGGCATAGGTGGAGGCAGGAGGCTGTCTGGGGTCCAGCAGGCTGGAAGTGCAGCACTGCAGCAGCTTCCAGACTGAATGCTCAGCTATTTTTGCTTTTAATCTATCATTCTTGTCTTGACCTAGAAATAAAAATTGAATGGAAAGTTGAATTTATCTCAGCAGCAGAAATAGGGGTCACAGGTGCTATCTCCCTCCTTGAACTCCAATGGCCAGAGGATGAGGGAACCATCTGAGCCGCAGGGCAGGAGAGGTCCCTCCTCGCACAGAGACCCCTGGAAAGGGGCCAGCCAGCAGAGGATCCCAGAGAAATACCAATGGTGGGAAAGAGAGTGACGTAGCCTAAAATAAAGGATTCAGAGCTGCTTCACAGTTTCTGGGGCTGCTCTAATTCATGCCATAAGGCCACGCCGACAGCCCCAAATCGTGAAGGACCTGGGGTGAGAGACGGTGCTGTTCTGCCGCCCTTGTTTGCCTGCTGGGTTTTATCTCTTAGGTCCCAGAGGGTGGGATTCCCCTTATCAAACTCATCTGCGACCGAGCTAGTTTTGTAAACTGCCTTTATAGTGACTGGAGAGAGAGAGACATCCCTAAACTGCATTTTATCTCCTCTTAGCTTGGATATCGAAATAAAACATATAAATCATGCTTAAGAACTGCTTGCTTCTCTCTTTTGACTGTACAAGGGGGTTTGTCAGCCAGGTAGGATGCAGGTAAGTACAGTGAGTCTTACCTGTACTGGTTAACCAGGGTCCTATTCTGGTCCATAGCACCTGTGCTAATCCTTGGCTTTCAGAGGTGTTTCAGTGGCATGGCTGGGGGAATACTTGCTGACTCTTGGAAAAATCCATGTACTAAAATTGCATTTAATCTTACTTCTTTGTCTTCCTTCCTTTGACTGAAAGCAAAATTATTTTCAGGCGTAGGGTGTCTTAGTGAACTTTTAATGAACTGTTGTTCATTGTTTTGTTACTTTGCACTGTTGCTGCTTCAATTCATTTCTGCCTGTTTGTACAAGCATTCCCTCTGGAAGAGAAACAGCTGCTGTAGCTCTTCGTGCATCCCTGGTTTTGTACCCGCCATCACCACTCTGTGCAGTAGCTACCAGGATTGTCCAGGTGCTCCAGCAGCGTGCTCAGCTCTGTGTGTTGCTGTTACCAGATATCACGGCCTTTTTGGAAATTATGGTTTGTTGTTCATGTGATTAGATCTGTGCCTAACCTGGCTCAGACTGAGCCCCGTCCCAGCTGCCAAGCAGTCTCCAGTCTCTGCTCCCGGTTCCTGCATGTCTCCGTGATACCCCAACACACTGCCTCTGAGCTCAGTGCAGTGTGCTTGGGGTAGATTTGGGCTTTAAAGAAGCTGCCAGTGATTTCCTGCATCTTAAAATATTTTAAATACCTAATCCATTTGCCTTTCATCTCTGGGTTGTTTTACTTTCACCAAGCACATCCCAGCAGGTATAACCCAATCCTTTTGGATCCTACAGGACCAGTTTCTAGACCTAGGGCTGTGCTACTGCTGTAGAAACACTACTGCTAGTAAGATGAATAATTTGGGTGAGTGAGAATGCCTAATTGATTCATCAAGGGTTATACAGCATAAACACTTAAAAGCATCATCACAGGGCCCTGCTGTGAAATGCCACTCATCCTCCTGCCCCATGAAGCCCAAGGAGCAAGCGCTCTGTATGTTTTAAGGAGATACTGAGTCTTAGCCTTAAAACCCCAGAAACACATGGTTTCTCCTTGCCCCAAGACTTTCTGTCATGTATTTGTATATGGTTTTTACCCATATTTACCCATTTCTTATCCCAAGAAGGAGTCTCAAAATTACTCATATTCTTAAAACACAAACCTGAGAGATAAGATTTTTAAATGTGCTGCTGCTATGGTTTGCACCGGTCTTCAACACGTAGTTTTATTTTTATAGCTAAGATTCGCTATCTGTAAAATGGGAAAAATCTGTTTAACCCATGGAGGAGTTAACCTCATACCTCACACAGGCTTTTGGTGCTGAATTCATTGACATTTATGAAGTACAATGTAATCTTTGTATGCTATATGTTGTTAAAGAACATGATGTTGAGGTTCTTAGATTTTCCTGGATTTTATTTTTTTTAATTATTTTTAAGTGCCTGTTGAAAACTATAAAGTCATTGAGTAATGAAGTTTTATTTCCAACTTTATAAAACATATTGAAAACTGTGGAAAACTTAAGTAACTTACCGTTGGTTCAAGTCCTGTGTCTGAGGCTGTTTTATTTCCCTTTAGTACTGAATAAAAAAATTGTAACTGATCTGTAAATCAACCCTTTGATGCAGTAAAACTGCCAGAAACCAAAACTGCTCTGGTTCAAATGATAGACACTTATTCTGGCTGACAACTTATACTTTTAATTGGAAGCTACAGCTTTTGAAATGAATTGGACAGGGTGAAATCATCACAGTCTTAGATGTAGACAATGACAGAAGCCAGTATGTTCAGTTCTCTTCATTGAGGCTTGTAACACACAGAGAAAGCTGCTGATCTTACTGGATTGTGATTGAAGATATTTGCCCTTCACTGAATAATGAGCTTGCAATCACATTTTGCTGGAATAGGTTCTTTGCACAAATGAAACTTAAATCAGAAGAAAGTTAAATCTCATTTCTTACTCTCCGATCAAAACCTTCATGCTTGAGCACCTTGTAGTAGGGAGGGACATTAGGCTCACATTTCTGTAATCTTATTTGTTATTCAAGATTTGCTCTTGATAGCTTAAACTACTGAACCCCCCACCCACCCATACAGCCTTAAAAATGGAAAATGGATTCATTTTCACCACTTTGCAAAGCCTTTCATTACAAAGGGGGAGCAAAGCAAGTAGAAAAGAACTGCATGCATCCCAAGTCACCAAATCTTTCCACTTGTTCCCAGGGCTCGGACAACAATGCCACTATGAAAATAGCTCTGAGGAGGAAGAGCATGCTGGGTAATGAGATGCAAATGAGCACACCAAACATCCCACTCTGCTTCAGAGCTTTTGTATCCAGTAGTGCAATAACAACCAGCTTTTGAGTCATGATAGGTTAGCACAGAATAGGTTTCACAATGGGTGTGTGTATTATCCTCATGGTTCTCCTCAGCTTGTGGTCAGCAGGATAGTTAAACGTGGCATCCATTTTACTGAGAAGTCGCCTAGATTAAAACTAGCTGAAATAAGAGCGTCACGGTTAAGTACTCAGTGCAAGAACTTGTGAAGGGAGAAGGGCATTTTATTTTATTTAGCTTGCTCTGTAAGTTGGTTTTACCTACTCACACTCACATACCCTACACATCAAGGCATGTGTATCCAAGTGCTGTGGCCAAGATGACTCGTGTGGGAACCTGAAGTCCCCACTGTGTCTCTTGGGTTCTTCTTGACTGAGAAGGAACTGAGTTTTGGACAGGTCTTTTAAAACATTTAGGAATTAACAGTTATCTTTGCATCACAATCTTGCTTACTTCTGTCTCTGGAAATCATTGCTCGCTTTCTTCATCTCGTTATCTTGGATATCTTTAGGGCTGTCTGTCTTTCTCTTAGCATGATAGTATATGTGACGTGCTGTAACCGTGTTGCCCTCCTCCGGTTACCAGACCACAGGTCTTCTGCTGACAAGTCATCATTGCTGGGACCTTATCAGAGCCCTCTGTCCAGATGTAAACAGCACACCCCCCAGAGTTCACCTGTTTGACTGCTGTCAGTCATCTCCTTGGTTTATCGATATAGACCATTCTTTTACACCTGACTGTTGTTTCTTCTGGTGCTTTCACACACATACATTTCCATTCCTGTTTCATCCATATCCATCTTAAGATTTCTGATAGGGATCTGTACAAGAGGGAGGTAGCTAAGAAGGAGACTTGATTTACTCAATTGGAAGGACTAAGGAAGGAGGAGAGGAGTAGCTTCAGTTGCTCCTTGGGCTCACAGTTCTGCCATGCAGAACTTTCTGCAAAGCAGTCCTTGTAGCAGCAGGTCTCCATCCTCATTCATTAGGTGATGGCTGGCCCTTGCTCCTCTGTCATCAGCCCCCTTGGTGGCAAAGATTAGCTTCACACATGTGCTGCTTTCAATCTCCTCTTCTCTGCCGGGATTGATGCACGTTCACATCCTCCCCCAATGTACATCTCCTCATTCCTCCATCCCCTCTGTACATTCGTCCCAGTCCCTTCAGGTTCTTCCTCAGTCACTCTGGGAGTTATAAATAAATTGGTTGCCATTGTTTAAAAGCAGCCAGAAGGGATGGTGCTTGGGGTGCTGCTGAGACCCCTGACTGAGCAGCTGAACATGGGGTCTGCTTGCCCTCCTCCGCTCCATCTGTCTGTGCACGTGGAAAGAGCTCAGCCTGAGGATCCCACCTCTCACTTGGTGTCAAAGCAAGAGAGAGCTCTTTGCAAATAACTGGTTCTACTCCTCTTCCTCGGCTGAAGATTTATTGGTGCCCAGGACCCACTCTGTTGCTTCTCTGCTCTGACAGCTGTTGGCAAGGCTGAGGTGCTGGGCTGGCTTTGCAGGGAAGAGCAGCCACTGCTCATGTTCTAGTTTTACTGTGCATTTTCGCTATTTGTTATGTGCTGAGCCACTGAAGTGGGGGGTCAGAGCTAATACTATATTTTACCCATTGATAACAACTTAAATAAATACCTGCGTAGAGAATTGAAAAAAAAAAAAAAAGAAAGCAGAAAACGCCTAGAAAGCAAAGGAATTCATTTCAGTCTTGAAATAAATTATTTTCTTTACTTACTTAACAATACATTTTGGAAATGATTAGTGCTGTTATGGCTGAGCTTTATGAGATTCTTAGTTAGTAATAATATCTTACTCTTACACAAGTAATTTTTTTTCCTTTGCATAGCACAAGGCACTTTACAAAGAAAGATATCAATTATCCCAGTTTTATGGAAGGGGAAAATGAAGCATGGAGACATAAAATGTCTCGTGTAAGGTTACAGACCAAGATAGAGGGAGAGCTGGAAACCAAGCAGAGGTGTCTTGAGTATGGTTTCTTAGGCAGGAGACCACCTTGGGAAGGGCAGCGGATCTTGACAGTGCTGAGGTCTATCTGTGAGTCGCGTGTCATGAAACAAGGCCATATATCTTTTCTATGAGGCTTCTTTCCGCAGCTCTGCGTTCTGCCTCTGGATCAGGAAGGTCACCTCACCAATGAATCATTTTTTTATTAGAGATGAAGATGAGATTGACTTGACCTGGGGAATCTGCAGTTAGTGCAAGGCACCGCTCTCCCAGCTCTGTGGCTTCGCTGAGCTGGAGACAATTGCTGGTAATGAGGGATCAACGCCTTTCTTTCGAGCACAGTTGGGAGAAAAGCGGGGTTGTTTTCCTATTGTCAAGAACAGCACTTGGTTGAGGGTGTGTGTGGAAAAATGCAAAATCACTTCTCTTTAAAAGGTAATGAGGGTGTCTAGATTAGCAGGAAAAACTGACAGCTGTGCCCTGCGCACCCTCCACACCTCCTCCACAATTGAGAAAGGAAAATACCAGGACTTCATCATGCTGTGACCTATGCATATGTTACACAAAAGCGTACATTGGAGACTTCTTTATTATTTTTTTTCCTTCCTTTGTTATTACATCATAATATGCCAGAGAAAGAGGTCGAACAATAATTCATGATGTATTCAGGCCCAAGGTGCAGAGTATTTGCATAGCCCCTTTCCACTGAAAGTGGAACCACCTACCCCCGCCGCGGATGTTATATAAGTCTTCTTTCTTGCAAACAGTGAAATTAATTAGCATAAATTATAACCAGAGTCTAGTTAGGCTCAGTCGTCGCTTTTGCAGAATTATGAGGCCTTTGTGCACGAAAAAATTAAAGAAAATTGTATAATGATTATGTGTGCTGGTTACTAAGCTAGCTACCAGTTATATATATTTATAGCTATTCCTGCCAGTAATAATTATATGCTAATTATAACCCAAATAGAATTCTCTAATTTCTCCCTGAAAATGAAAACGATGCAGGGGGATGTTAAAATCTGTGCTGAGGCATCATATTAGCAATTAGGCTCTTAGGTGGCATTGCGGTTTTTTAAGGGAAGAAAAGAGAAGGAGATACAAATGCTATTTCTATTCTTGTATATTCATTTAAGCCTAAATAAAGGATTTGAACTTGAAAACCTTCTTATCCCACAAACTGTGAACTTGCATGTGAAGTGTTTCAGGAGAGCTAAGCCCCTGCATGACAGTCCCTCAAGGGCATTTGCTCAGTTGTCTCAGAGCATCCCAGCCCGGAGAGATGACTCAGGCTACGACCACACGGCAGAGAAATTGCCCATTAGTTGTTCTGGAGGAGCCGGAGCAGCTTGGGCGCTTTGAGTATTATCAGTCTTTTAATTTAAAAATTGCAGCTGTGGTTTGCAGACCCTGTGTGTTTGATGGTGGCTCCACAGCCCTGTCCCTGAGGGGCTGTTTTTGAGGGGAGGCTTTTTGCGGTTGCAGTTTGAGCACTAACTTCATCCCACCTGAGTTCAGGCACTTCACTGAAATGTCTGAGGTTATTTATAGTCCAAAGCAACCACAATCAGGTTTAGGAGAGTGGTGAATTTGCCTGCAGTTGCTGAGGACTGCGCTGGCTAAGTTTTGAAGGGATGAAAGGGAGTCCCTCCGAGTCCCCTGTTCCACCAGGCTGAACAGACTGGCACACCATATTGTCATTTTAAACAGATTCTAAGAACAAAAAAAACCATAATCTGCCTTTAAAAGAAAGCATAATCCAAATTCTTCATTGAAGTAAATGTTTGCTGTGCATTTTGTGCAGTTTTGATATTTTCAGCAATAAGCTGAGGGAACTTTAACAAGAGACAGAAGGGACAACCAAAGAGGAATAAAATGGTTTTGCTTCAGCTTCTCCTTTTTTTTTTTTTCCAGACATAACCATACATTATAAAACGTAGCTGTTTTTAAAAGCAATCATTTTTTATACCTGGCTTGTTTCAAAGAGGTTATTTCACTCTCATTGTCACCTCAGGAAAAACAATACGGCAGCAGTCCTCTGCGTAATTGCACTGGCTCGCCTGGTGCGTTCTCTTTCTTGTTCAATGAAGTATCATTCATTTAGATCAGAATACAGTCTTTCTAAATTAGAGGTTTACATGTGTAATTATATAAAATGATATGTTTGTTTACATCTCCAAGTAAAATGTACATCGTTTTCTATCATTTATCTTTGAAATTCAATTTCATTTTGTCGATCCCTAATTTATTGCAGGAGATGAATGTGCTGTTAGAGTGTTTACAACGCCTCTCTCTGCCTGTGGGTAATAAAATTACCCTGGTTATTGCTACTCATTTCGACATTTCAGTGGTTAGGAATACGCGATAGTTTTACTTTCCTGAATATATGGTGGAAAATCCTAATGCTGTTTATTGTGTCTGCCCTTTTTTTTTCCATCTAAAGTCCTAAATTTACTTTCAAAGAGTAGCGGGACAGTTGACAACTGATGGCTGTATTTCTGAACAGCTGTGTACTCTTTTCTGTGTTCAGTATACATATGGAAAGGCTGCCTTCATACCTTTGTGTGTACTGTTAATAAATATTTGAGATTTCTAGTAAACTCATCAGTAAACCCATACATTCCCATATGAATTTCTGCAAATTCAGCCTAGGGGATCTGGTGAGCAAGCTGTGCATATAACCAGTCACTGAATTTATGGAACATTTTTGGAAAAGCAGTGTTTGTTTTACTTATTCCTTTTGTCTGTTTAACTTGTTGGGTTAAAAGGCCCGTATTTTCAGCAAACAATCCCAAGGCATTTTTCTCCCCAAGCAGAGCTTTCAAGGGTAACTCTACAGAACATTTCCTTTGATATCTTCATGTGGTTTTCTTTCTGTATCCTTGTTCCTTACAGTATTTGAGAAAGGCAGATTGGGAACCGCATCTGCTTTGGACTGTGATGAGATAGCATCAGTGTTGCAGGATGTTCAGAGCATCTCACGGGGCACAGTAACTCTGCCGAGAAAGCTCTCTAATTTTATATTCTTGTTTTCATTTCAAAATTGTTTTCTTTGAAGATGAGGATCAGTATCTTAATGAGGAGAAAGTTTACCCCAGCAACCAGGGACTAGAAAGCTTTGAGACGAGACCTCAACTAATCCATCCAGACCACCTCTGTGTGGGTGTGATGTATAAGCCCTGAAATATATGGTCCTGTGCTGCCTGGCTGCCCTGGTTGAAGACCCTAACACTGTGAGTGGAGAGGGTGTAAACCATGTACTGCTATGACTTGCAGCAGTATGTTCTGAGGTTTCGATCAGACCCTGCGTAATAACCTGAAGTCCCATGTCATACTTCTAACCCATCCCACACTTGTATTTTTTTAATGAAATGTTTTTTATGAATATGCATAGCAGGGGAAAAAAAACCATTATTTAATAATGGACAGTAAAACATGCAGTAGGTGGTATCCTGTTAGTCTTTTGCTGGGAAAGAGGAAGACGTTGCTCTCCTCACCTTCCTATCTCTATGAAGACTCTCAGCCTTTGGCTTAAAACAGAGGAACGTATTGGGCTGCTTTTACTTTAGACTGCTTGTTACCTGTCATATACTTTTTTCATATTTCATCTAAACAAAGTTTGGAAATGAGAAATTAATAACAGAGTTCTTTAAAATTTCATTTTTGAAAAATTTATTCCTTATACCATAAAATTTGCAACACTTCCAGAGACAGCAGTAAAACATGTTCTCTCTCCATACCATATTCTGTTATCTTTTAAGCAGTACTTCAGGAAACAGCTCAGGTAAGGTTGTCCATCCACAGGTTGAAGGAAAATAATTTAATTTCATAAGGAGAAGGCTATTGAACTCTCCTTGGCTTCATAACCATATTAGGGAAATTCAATCTGTGTTAGAAAATAGCCTGTGGCAAACTGTTTTTTGGTCCCTAAGTGCCATTGTATTGAAAAATATGTGAATTTCTTCTAAGCCAAAGGTCAGTTTAGTTCACGATCACACCTACAGCCGTGGGCTGATCTGGATGTGTAGAGAATAAGCATCAGAAGAAGCAAACCCACAGCAATGTTTCCCTCCGTGTACTATTGTTCAAGTTAGCCAGTGCTTAGAAATGTCCTCTGCCGTAGGCTTTACATTTAACAGTCCTTGGTGAATTTTTCTTCTGTGGCTCTCAAAGTCCATGAATTAACTTGTTTCTTACACAGATATTTCAAATAATGCATTTATATTGAAAGAATGAACATCGGTAAACCTCAGAGTTAAACATACCTCTGTAAATATGTGTATTTTAGGATCATTTTTAATATTCACCTCATTGGGTATATGTAAAATTTCACAGACGTACATATACATACTCAAATATTTGACTATATACCGTATACATGTATGTATTTGTATAGCATGGTCTATCAACTTAAGCACACACAGACACGCAGAGGTTTTATTTGTATGAGGACCCTTCTGTGAAACAAGAGAGCTAACTGAAGGCAGAGCATGGATTATTCAGTTGGAAAATCCTAATTGGCAATTAAAGCGTTGGAGGCAGAGTTAGCAGGCAGGATCACATTTGTCCAGGTGCCATCACCCTTTGTGACTGCAAGAACAGAGGTAGCGAATGCCTTGAGTTTTCCAGAACAGAAAGTGATAAGAAAACAAAGAAATGCTTAACTTTTCCAGCATATAAATTAAGGGTTATGTGCATAGTCTACTCTGGCTGCCTAGTTGATAATTTATGGAATTTATAAAATAGTGTTGTCAAATAAATACATGATCCTCAGATGACAATTTGGGCTAGTGCAGTTTTGACATTATTTCCCCCATCTTTGGTTATCACCTCACTTTGATCAGCATCAAATTCACCTAGGATTTGAAAAGTCTCTATTTGCTTTTACTCTGTCTGCATTTCTCAAGATTCTCACCTTGCTTGCATATTATCCCACATTTCTTGTCAAGTTAATAATAAAAATAACGATAAACATAAGTATCTCTGTTAGCTTTAGGCCATCCTATAAAAAAATATTTTTATTTCCAGTAGTGTACAAAACAAACTTTGATAAAGATTGGCAAAAATGTCAGAATTCAAATTAAATTTTGGAGCTCTGGTAGGATTACATGGCAGTATCACAGCCTCTTGAGGAAGGAATAATTTGGATATGCAAATAGAAATATAGTCACTGAACTTTTTGAAATGAAAGATGTTGGCCTCAAATTGCATTTGAATATAAACTTGTTTGCCTTGCTTTGTTTATGTTAAATAAGTTAATAATTTTCTGTGCTTTTTCATGTATTCTTGACTAAAAATAAAAATGCAAAGATTACATTCCTTTGAGAGAGATTCTTAGCTAGCATAAATTTTCAGAGCTGCTTTGATTGCAGTGGAATTGCGCTAGATTGAGCCTATTACCTGCATATCATCAGAGTGATGTGTACTTTTGGGTATTCCTCAGATATAGACATTTAGCATAGCCACACGTTTAAGCATCCAAGCAGAACCACTGTTCAAAAAAATACAATATATCACAAAAGACTCAGTTCGAGACAGAACATTATACCACTTTTTGAATAACAAAGCATATCTTAGCTGACACAATAGAACCAACAAGCTGCTGTTCTCTCTCTCAGGTTTGCTGGCTTTATTATTTATAAAGATACAGTTTTCTACAAAAAATATTATAAAGCATTAGTCATACTGTTGAATTCATAACTATTCCTGATTTTATGTCATCTTCAGTAATCTATACACACACACATACACACAGACAAACGCACACCAGAATGCGTCCACACGCGTACCTGGTATTAATTCTAAGGCATCAGACCTATGATTAAGTTACCGTTTGCTAGTAAGTTACGTTTCCACATTTGCACCCTAGTAACTGCATCGTTCATTCATTGCAAATGCGAAGTAACTCGTGGGTTTTGACCTCTTTCACTGAACTTTCTTCTTTTTTTCACTTTGCATCTGCGATGTGCTAAAAGCATTATCCCAGGCATCAGTGCTAAGTATTGCTCAAATGTCTTGATCATGTGTCTGAGCCCTAATAACTGGTGATTTGTTTCCAAGATGATGCATTGGCTGAAGATTGTATAGGCTGATGTATGGTTTCAGTGTCAGGATTTCTTAGTCTTGGTCCTGTTCTTCCTTCTGTGTCACTGTGTCACTTCGGCTGTACCGAAGCTGTAAGGCAGGTCTGCCTTGTTCCCCACCCCAAATCTCTGGTTCTCCCATCCAGATTATGAACTGATGGGGTGAAGGACACTGCTATTTCTTCTCCAGCCAAATGCTGAGTTTCTTTTTAGAGGGAATGATGCAGAAGAGAATGATGATCCTATCCAGTGTACAGTGAGATGTTGGAAGGATGTTCCCCAGTCAGTGTCAGCTGGGACTTATCGCCGTGTCCTGCAGTATGATGGGACATGTTGTGCGGGGTGAGCTTATCCACCTTCCAGCATTTCCGAACTCTGTAATGGGAGGAGAACAATAATTGTTCATTTATTAGGGTGGGAAAAGTACCCCAACAGCAAAAGTTACAGGTACTGTAAAAAAAAAGCAAGTTATTTAAGAACATATAGTTATCTCCAAGCTGAAATATTGGGTCAAGCAATGTTTTGGAGTTTCACAAAACAGTTCGTTTATATGGCCTGAGGAACAGATGTGCCAGGTTGCACAGATGTTTTAACTCAGAAAGTCAAAGAAAAGTATGAAATGCTGGGAACAGAATCACATAACCTTGCTCGTGAGCTGATGGCTTTATTGAAAATAACTTTTCTATCGGATGCAGTTTTCCTCTTCACTTTCATGGCTGTTGTTAAAGAATCATCACAGTTATAAATATCTCCTGCCCTTAGCAGGACCATGATCTTTCTCTGGAAATTTGAGAGAAACCGTTTGAGAGGTGTTCTATGACTTTTGAAGCTTGTTAGTGTTTTTGACTATTTTGTGAGAAATGCGTGCTATATTTCCCAGCTGGCTTTGGACAGTTGTCCAGATTGCTGCATCTAGAAGAGTTACGGTGCATATTGAAGATGGGAAAAAAGAAAGGGTCATTTTTGATCATTGTCCCCTTGTGATTTTGTATCATAACCAGCAGTTCAGCCTAACATCATTTCTTTGGGTTTATTTTTCTCTGTGAGTTATTTCCTTTAGATAATGCCTTATACCACAACAGAGTATAGCGATTTAATACCGTTAGAGAAGAACTAAAACTGGGATATACTCTCTTGTGCAAAGCCAGGTTTCTCTCAGTTGCCCCTGTATCTCAAAATTAAAGTTCTACATCCTGCTAAATATTACTATTATTATGTATCTGTGGCACGGAGTACTGAATAGAGGAGGGAGGGACACAGGAAGGTTTTCATAAACCCCATGAAATTAATTTCTTTGAGATTGGAGTGGTAAAGCTGTGCATAGTCTTAGAAGTAACTGGAATATATTTATTTTTTTTCAGTTTTGATGATTGGTCTTAAACAGAATTCCCTGAAATACAGTTTTATAATCTGAAAGGACCAGATTCACATCCATACTAATATGTGACCGTAGCTAAATAAATATTAACATCAAGTAGTTGAGATCTGATTTGATGTATAGTCATATTTTAAACAGTAGTGTTGTGCAGTGTGATCTATCCGTGACTTCAGGAATGTATGTGGAAGTGAGCAGCCAGGAGACTGAAATGGGGCCACCATGAGTGTCGGATGGGAGAGTTCCTCAGAGAACAGGAATGGAAACTAGAAGCCCCATGACTGCACACACAAATGACCAATTATTTCTATAGAGTATTGTAACAACCTAATGAAACTACCCAGAACTGTCTTTAAAGCAAAAACAGCTAGTTGTGCTAGCACCATACTTCAGGATCAGGTCTGCAGAACTGATGGTGATGGTCTGGTTACCTGCCCTTTAGGACCGGCTGTTAAGTCTGGGTGCTAAATCTGTTAAGATCTGCTACATCTAAAATATAGGCAGTTCTGTTGTAGAGACTTGCCATATGTTCATACACCTCTTTGAGAAGGAAATTCAGGTCTGAAGGCACTCTGACCATTATTGCAGTCCAAAAGGCTCTACATTAAAAAAAGGAAAACAAAAAAAACCCTTTAGTGATAACAGTAGTTTTGTGAGGAGGAGCATTAGTAGTAGTAGTAGTAGTAGTAGTAGTAGTTTTAGGTTTACCAATGAAAGACAAGTACTATTCATTCTGACAGTGATACTCAGTTTCAGATGTTAGCTCTTGGTCTTCAAAAGGAATGTTTTCAAAATTCAGTGTTTCAAATGGAATGTTTCAAATTCAAAACGAATTCATCTGCCTGAAGAAGATGATGAGGACAGAGACCTTCTATAATTTACAACTAGACATTTCTTGTTTAAGAACAAAGTAGGTAGAGTTCATAATGGCACATTAGGAAAGAAGAAAGTAGAAGACGATATAAAAATGAGCATATTCCTTACCATGGTTAGGTTGTACTTGATAAATATTCATAGTGACCATGCATATGATGAACAGGGATATTTCAAATTTGAAATTTTGACTTTATCAATTTATGAACTTCTTTCGTAATTAGGAACTTCTTCCCTATATCTTTGCCTTCTCTCTAGACATGGAGGGATCTTGTGTGAATGACACCAATTTGTCATCCGTGCTGTCATGTCTGTTTAAACTCATGCAGTGAGTAGATGTCTCCCATATGGTGTAACTGTTTTGAATACTTACAGTGGCTCGATGCAGGCAATACCAGTTGTTTTGTTTTTTCAGCCTTTTGCCAGCACCAGGTTCTTCCATGTAATTGTAATGATCCACTCTGGTTTCCGTGACCACCCCTTGGGTGTTGCTTCTGTGGTCTAATAGTTCTTGTAATGAGTCTGAAATCTTGGAAGCAGAGTGGACTTTCCTTTGCTCATTTCTTCCCATTACTTCAAGTAATATTTCACCCCTTCTCACCAAAACAGATAAAGTGATTCCTCCAAGGAGAAGGCGACAGTGTATGAGGAGCTGTAGCTGTAGAAGGCTTCTGGGACTAGAGGTGTTATGTAGATGCAAGATGTTGCTGATGATATTTTTGAAGAATTTAGGGTCATCATGGATTTGTGTTTAGATGTTTGGCTGGTCTGATTAAATAAGTAAGTATAATAGGTAATCCAGGAAGTATTTATTTTCTTGTCTTCCTTGGTAATCTTAGAGACGAGGAATTCTTGAGAACGACTTTGTCCACTGGCATTGTCTCCAAAAACAGCTTTATCTCTCGGAAAAGTTGGTCCCTTTACGCCTGTCAGAATCTATCACAAAACGAGCACATGACGCATTTTCCTATCCAAAGAAATGTTTTGTATGAAGGAAAACTCAAATCTGCCCTTTAAATCTCTAGTGAGAACAAAATAAAAAACTAAGCTATGTATGTTCATAGAAGATATGCATCACTTTTCTTGAGGGAACTTTGGAAGTGTTTCATTTTCTTTCCTTGGTATAAATCTCACAAGAGGTTAATCATTTGTGAAAGTACATTGCTTTAAAAAAAAGATATCTTGATCATCCGCATGTAAAAGGGTACTTTATTTTAAAGACTCAATTTGAGCACGGAACAAATTGATGAAATTGTAGTACAAAACCTTTAATGCATTAGAATGATTACAGTTGGAAATCATTATGTATACAAGTAGTTATTACAGATATAACCTTCTTTGTCAAGTATTCTTGGTGTGGAAGTAATCAGCATCCTATCCCATTAATTGTTTGAGAACTCTGAGATCTTTAATGAGGTTTTTTACGGAAGGATTTCAGTCAAATGCAAATGATTCATTGAAGCACTTAATCATAAGACAAATAGTGATTCTTTAGTAAGTTTTTTTTATTCACTGTAATAAATGTAGCATGTTAACTGTAGATACACAGCTAAATGTTTTTCAGTTACTTTTCTCACAACATTTTTCTTTAAAATGTCATTGTTAGTCAGAAAGTCATAATGGCTGCACTGAGAAAGAAAATGCTTGACAGATGTCAAGAAATCTGTGTCTGATAGAGCTTCAAATAGATTTTTTCCCTTTGAGTGTTTGAAAAATGAATTTATTTCTTGTGGTCAATAAAGGCATATATTTTTGAACGGCTATTGACAATCAAATACCATCCTTTTTCACAGGTCTGATTACAACAACATCAAGAAAATTGGATCGGGAACAGCAAGCAGAGCATTTTTTGGAGGTAAGATTAAGTGGAAAGTATATGTTAAAAGGTTAACTGATTTTTGTAGTTTAAAATCACTTCTTCCTGTTCCAGGAGAGTGGTATTCTCCCTTCTCTCAATGTATGACAGACTCACACAAAGCTGGGAATTGCCTGATTATACAGAAGAAATAATGCATTTCGCAATTCACAAGCACAGGAAAAAATTGAACAAACATGCACAACACTTGTTTTCCACCTCTAATCTGCTTCAGTTAAATCTTTTATTGCAGCCCTTAAATTTTTATTTGTGACAGAAATTTAGAATATTGAGAGCAATTTTTTTTTTTTTTAAATTGGTGGAATCACCCCAACCTTGCCAAGATTGTCAGTCTCTCAGGTTAAACATGTTTAAGGCTTTGTATCTCAGGTGTAACATTGTTGTGGTTTAACTTGGTAGGCAGCTAAACACCACACAGCCGTTCACTCACTGCTCCCCTCCCCAGTGGAATGGGGGAGAGAATCGGAAAAAAAAAAATTGTGGATTGAGGTAAAGACAGTTTAATAGGACAGAAAAGGAAGGGGAAATAATAATAATAATAATATACAAAATAAGCGATGCACAATGCAATTGCTCACCACTCACTGACTGATACCCAGCCAGTCCCCGAGCAGCGATCGCTGCCCCCCGGCCAACTCCCCCCAGTTTATATACTGAGCATGACGTCATATGGTATGGAATAGCCCTTTGGTCAGTTTGGGTCACCTGTCCTGGCTGTGCCCCCTCCCAACTTCTTGTGCACCTGGCAGAGCATGGGAAGCTGAAAAAGAAAGTCCTTGACCAGTGTCAGCACTACTTAGCAACAACTAAAACATCAGTGTGTTATCAGCATTCTTCTCCTACTAAATCCAAAACACAGCACTATGCCAGCTACTAGGAAGAAAAGTAACTCTATCCCAGCTGAAACCAGGACAAATGTACAAGCTATTCTTTTGGATGAAAGTAAACTTTGACCTAGCTCACATTCACTGCATCATCAGAATCAATGAAAAATTTCTTAGGTTTCACTTATTGGGACTATCAATGACAATTTTCAAGTTAAAAATTGCCCTCTAAAAAGAGTGTCTAAACCATTACCTTGGCCCTTAGATGAATGTTTCTCTTTGTAAGTAGCTCACATATGTTGGATATGGAGCGATACACTTGTAAACTACTGTTTTTACCACATGTGTTTTCTTTCACATTGCTCTACACCGTGCTGTGTTTTTTTTTCCTTTGGGTAGAAGATCCTTGACTCTGTTCTCTTGTCTATTTGTGAAATAAGGAACTCTTGCTTTGTGTTGGTACAAATAAAAAAGAACCATGTTGTCCCACGTAATCAATCATTCCTACTATGTGTTTTAGAAACTTCTCTTCAAATCCATGCAAGTTAAAAAACATCTGGAAAAAATAGTTCCTAATGCAATCACTATCTGGCAGCAAAATGTAGTAAAATATACTTTTGCATATTCCATGGGGGTTTTTTTGGTTAGAAATCCCAAATTATTTTAATTAGTGCAGAACGCAGAACACGGGAGAGAAGGGTTAATTTATTACTGTAGAAGTTGGGGGGGGGGCGGTCCGTGATAATTCGCTGTAGATTCTTACACATTCCAGGCCATAAATAAATGGAAGGAAATAAAAGGATTTTCCCCTTTTTAGGATTTATTAAGTTGGAAAGTTAGTAAAGTAATCATGTGTTCCAATAACTGCAAGCTTTCCAGTTTATACTGTCAGAGGAGATCGCAAACTGAATGAAATTGGCATTGATTTTGAAATATATCTATTGATGAGAATCTTAGGTCTGTAAGTCTCTTTTGCGTTTATGTGTTTGCCTCAGAGACCTCAGTGAAACATGCCAAATTCACATTTGCCAGAGGGTTCCCATACAGATGGGGAAGTGTTACTATTAATAGCAAAAAGAAAAAATAATTACTTATAGGAATTAGGCTTTAGTCAAATACAAGTTAATATATTCCTTTGTCTGAATTTTATCTCATTTGAAAAAATAACCATCTGCAAGATTTTGAGGACTGAAGATGCACTAGAGGGTCAGTGTCAGAGGGTGCTCCAAGGCTTGTGAATGGGGAGTGAAGTGGAGGGCAGGCTATGGAGAAGAGAAACACCTGAGCATGGTGTTCTGGAGAAGTGGGGAGAGGACCACACTGTTGTAAAATCCACCTGGGAATGGTGTGCGGGAAAGGGAATCGGACTCTGGCAGGGACACGGCCCTGACGGCCAAATCAACCCTTTGAGCTGCTGATGAAACGTTGACCATCACCGCGTCTTGGGAGCCGCGTTCCTGGGGATCAGAGCAAATAAGCTGCTGGGGATCCGGAGCCAGGCTGGCTGAGCTGTGCTCGTTCTTGTGGCACACTAGAAAACGTTTTCTAAAATGACTGGCTGTCTCTGTGTATAGTTAACCACCTGGGGAGACCTTAATTGCCGAGACAACCATGGTCTCCCTGTAGTACAGTATTTCCCTTCTGGCTTCATTTCATACCCTTCTTCCAGTAGTCTGCCTGGTATAAAAGAGAGAAAACTTGGCTCCCTTTGAAAAGCTCTGATTAGTGCTTGACCTGGCAGCCCTTGCTCCCCTTTGCCCAGTGCGTGTGTGAGGCACTGACAGACCTTTCCTAGATACAACTTTTTAATTAGTTTTAATAAGCCTGTCTTTTCCCTACCTGAATTTGACAGGGACGCTATAACCATACCAGCCAGTACTTACTGAGCAATTCCATTACTAGCAGTATTTCCACCTCTTTTGCAAAAGTTGTTAAGAAAACGAGGCGAAATAAGATGGCAGATGTTGGTCGTTGTAATTGTGTGTAGTGCCAATGCTCATCTCCAGACCGCTGCCTGTGATGGCTTAGGGTGGCTCTTCTGGAGTCATCTGTCCTTGTCTGTATCGGAGGAAACATGAATTACCAGCAAGGACTGGATATGTATTTTTAGGGGTGCCATGCTTAGGAAGGGTGAATCTAAGTGACTCTTCTTGTAAGTACACAGGAGTTGCAAACTAAGTACTGAGCCCAGGTCAGCATCTCTTCTTCTGCCCTCCGTTAATTATCTTCTTTGGATGTATGGACCTGAGTCCGCATGACTTTTTTAACGGTACCCTGGGCTGCTGTCACAGGACTTGCACTTAACCAAAGAGTACGCACCAAAGTGAGCGCAGAAACGTGTCTAGACACTGAGCTAAAAGACGCATGAGGAAGTCAGAAATAGACTCCCCATTATAATATTTGAGAGTTTTTGTTTGTTTTGGTGATGTTTGGGGAGGGTGGGTTTTTTTGTGTTTTGGGCTTTTTGGGAGGAGGGAAAAAAATATTCTCCCAGATTTTTCCTTGGTTGTGGCAATTGTCAATGCTATTTTTTTTCAGCTCCCAAGTTGAGGGCTTAACTTTTTTTTGAGACATTTGTAATGTCTTGCAAGGCTGCAGGTTTTATTCAGTGCTTGTTATCAGGTAGAATTTTTCTGCTTAGGTTTAAATTGGATGTCACTGGATTTTATGCAGGGTGGTCCCTTGCTTTAGCAGATTCTTACTAATGGAATGGTTCTGCCTGAAATAGGAGGAAAATGACCACTTGATTACATTACTTTCTCACATGAAGCAAGCCAAAAGCATTTGTTTTATTTCACAGACTTTCTTAAAGATTCTGTAGTGGGGGCGAAGTATTTAAATATCCAGCTGAAACAGGAAAGGTAATTCTGAGAGTTACCTTCTTGCTTTACAAGTAAATGAAAATAGCGATATATTTCCAAGTGAGGTGCAATTGCAGGTTTCAGGTGATCTGTCTTCATTCTCCTTCAATAATTGGACACATCATCCTCTTCTTCTTTCCTTCTTTTACTTCTTTCTTCTTCTGGGTATGTGTTGTTCTTCTAATTTCTATGTTAACACTTAACTCTATCTGCTCTTGTATTATGCTAATTTACTAGAAAGAAGAAGCTAGAAGTGGAGAATATCAGTGGAGTTTGAGCTATGGAGAAACACAGAAAATAGACTGCTGGTTTTTCTGCCCATATTTTTTGTGGATGCCTCCTAATCCTGGTCTGACAGCTTTACAAACTCTAGTGATTTTGCTATGTGATTTTTTGCTGCTGGAGTGACGAAGGTCTGATAATAAGCATAAAAATTAAACCATTTCATGCACGATCTGCATCCTTGTGTTGCGTCAGCTGATTTTGAGATGTCCAGAATGAGTAATTCCTGGTCTGCTTTCCAGTGTACATGTGCATCTTGATGGGAGAGGGTTGTTGAATCCAGGCTACGGTTCATTGACTTGCGCGTTCAGCCCAGAAAGTGGATCCGAGTGCGTGCACTGTTGCAGATGCTGGGTTACTTACACCTCCAACATGGAAAGCCTCTGCAAAACGCACCCGCTGCTGGGGAGTTCAGTTTGCTTGGTATTGCTGGGGCAAGACCTGGGTTTAGCAAAAGAATGAGCCAGAAGAGTTACAGGCTTCACTGTGCAATTCTAGCAACAGTCTTTGAAACTTTAAGATTGGAGGGATAAATTATCTGTAGCGAGATATGACCTCTTCATCCTCTTGATAACGGTATATAATAAGTTGGTGCTTTTAAGGTGCTGAGGCTATTTAGTCTTCCCTTGGTGAGCACATGTGGTGAAGGCTCTTAAGTCATTTAGCCAGTTTTGAAAATTGTATCCATACTATCTCTCTGTTCCTCCAAACTATGTTTGAATTTACCGCTGTAGATTCATTCAGAAATTATCTTTTAACATTTGTCATGGCGGAAAACTTGTCTATTCAAAGCCTTTCTAAAGAATAAAAATAGTTGATAATAAGCATGATCAGAACTTTAAATCTCTTCAAGAGTGGCAAAGCAACTGAAGACAATAGGTTTAAAAATACTGTTACAACAGCCTTAGCCTTTCAAGGTCCAAGTCATGTACCATAATTAATGAGAAGGAGAAGTGGGAGCAGAGTGTTGGCTTAGTGCAGCTGATTTTTAGCCAACTTAGGCCAACAGTGCCTCTCAAGTGCCTTGTTTTTGTTGCAAATCAGTATATACAAGCCTCATCAATCTTCCTGCTGTGATGCTTGAGCGTAGCTCTGAGAAGGATGTCAGTAACAGTGCAAGGGGTTGTAACGAAGATAAATTGGTAAATCTGATGTGAGTGTCAAAATACATGGGCTGAATGAAGCATATTGGTTTCTATTTACTGTAAGTACACTAACAGGGTACAATAAACTGTGTTCCATGGTATGTATTTCTGTGCAGTAATTAGAGGGAAGCATATAATCTGCTGTAATTGTAGCCTTCTAAAAAGAATTCAAATTTCCACTCATTTAATGGGAAGTTGTAATTGTGAAGGGAATTTTGATGGAGGGACTATCATTTTATTCCACTTGGAATTTGGTCTGGAATATCACATGGGAAATTGCTGCTGGAAACTTTATGGCCACAGTTGGCAGGGGAGAGGGGGTTTAAAATCTTGAAAAGTAGTATTTTAAAATAGCGCTGCCTCTCAGTTCTCCCCACAAACACCACACTGGTGCTTCAGTGCTGGACCAGCGCTGCGTTCTCTGCCATCCTTCTCTTTTTCTCCAACATCTCCTATGCAAGAACTTAACAGATTTAACCTTGTTTTGCTTTTGAGCCTGCTCAATTAGGCTGTAGCCTTTGCTGGCGGTGATGCTTGAAGTCAGTGGTCCTTTGTGAGGAACTGCAGCGCTTTCTGAAGAATATAGGCAGCCATGTGGCAATATGCTCATGTATATTTTTACAGAAGAAGTACAAAAGCTGAAGCTCATTGGGTTTATGTAGCTGAATAGTACTCTACAGAACATTGATTGCTTAAATCCTGGATTATGAATCTGTGTAAGCATTTGTTTCATGGATCTTTAGCATTGCCCACATTTGGCAGGGAAAGCTGCATTTTTTCTTGGTGACATGCTGGTGAGGGGGTAAAAATGAGGCACTGTGTCTGATTGAACATTTTGTCTGAGGTTTAAATGGCTCCAAAGGCACATGCCTTTCCCTTTTTAACATTGAAGCCTATCAGATGATGCAAGGGAAATTAAAAAAATAGGTAAACAGCCTCTTATTTCCAGCCTGAGCTTAAACATTATTATTGGCCGTGCTTGCTGGAAATAAGAGAACTATTTTTTATTATTTTGAGGACACCTGAAAGGATTTTTAGTGGAACAGTACGTATGTAGAGGCAACTTTCCAAAAAGACAGTGAAAGCTGTTTCATGATGTCAGCTTCGAATGGCGACATGTTGAACTTGAATGTCAACTTCAAAGTTGGGGGAAAAAAGCAAAGGAAAAAAGAAAAGAAAGGGGAAAAAGAAAAGAAGGGAAAGAAAATAAACAGTTCTAAAAAAAATCAAAAGCATGTTCATCTCATACTACCTCGCCATGGGTTTATCAGCAGAGGGTGAAGCCGCCTGTGGGACAGGTCAGTGTGATGGTGGATCTAGCAGAGACCCCAGTTCCTGGCATAGAAGGCACATGCTGAGCTCATTCATCCCACGCTGCAGATTTCCATCCTGCACCCTGTGTTCTTTAGGAGTTGTTATTCTACACCAGCTTTCTAGAGATGCATGGGCTGCACTTGCCTCTCTTCCCCTTCCCTTCCTGATTTTTTTTTTTTTCCATCAAGTTGCTATTTTCAGAAGTAGCCAATAACTTCCCAAAGGCAGGAGATGACCAGAGGTTAAAACTCTCTTTCAGGGACAGATTTGCATATGACCTTGCACACTGCTTCTCATGTGTATTCAGGCAGAAAGTCTTACACAGCAAAATATGGGAAAAGTCCTGGTGTGATTCATCTGTCTGCAGTGATAAGTGGTCTCCTCGATTAGACTATTTTCCCTAACTAACGTGATCCGATAAGATGAGGAATTATCAAGTGCATCACTGAAAATATTACTAGTTCAGTTGTTAACTGAGTGGCCTCTGTGCAAGAGATATGAACAGGAATTTTAAACTGCAAAATAATTAAGGCATGGCGTTTTTATGGTTTATTCTCTTTTCTTTGATGATTGCAAATTTCAATAGCTCCCAGATGTCCCTTTATTTTAGATAGCGACTTGAGAAGTAACATAGACGACAAAGCCTAAGCATTGGGAAAACTGAGTTTAATAACATTTTTCTTCGTGCATGTGGAATTTTAATTTTGTTTTCTTATTAAATAGGAAAAAAAACCCTCTTCATGAAATGATAATAATAGGGCAAAATAAGTTTGAATTAAAAAAAAAAGAGTTGTGTATTTAAATTCCTTAATATTCCATGTTAAATTCAGGTAGC
>VYZW01020365.1:0-18585 GCA_013401315.1 Balaeniceps rex
TACTTGGGAAGACAAACACCATAACTCTGAACATCCTCCCCTTTCCCCTTCTTCTCCCAGCTTTTATTGCTGAGCACAGCATCATATGGCGTGGAACATCCCTTTGGTCAGTTGAGGTCAGCTGTCCCAGCTGTGTCCCCCTGCCAACTTCTAGTCAACCCCGAGCCTACTCACTGGCAGGGCAGAATGAGAAACAGAGAAAGCACTGACACTGTGCAAGCACCCTTCAGCAATAGCTAAACCATTGGTGTGTTATCAACACTGTTTTAGTCACAAAACCAAAACATAGCACCATACAAGCTTATTTAAAGCAGTACCACGGTATTGCCACTTAAAATATCTAAGTAACATAGCATATTTCATACCAACCCATAATTTCAAAAACATTTAGTATGATTCTGTCCGAAGTACCTCCTATATGGTACTGATCACCTTAATTTCTAATCAAGGAAAGAAATAAATAAATAAGACACCTATGGAAGATATTAAAGCACTGATTCAAAGCATTTCACACAAGAAGTGCAATAAGAAATTTTCCTCTTCTCTTTTCCTCTGAAGTTTGCATTGGTATCATTAGGATCTTAATTTCTTGAGAAGCAGCGATAGATTCTCTCTTGTAGTATTGGGTATGGTATGAATCACACAGCTGTGTGTCCTTTAGCATCCTGACTGGATGCAACTGAATTCTGAAGGATTACACAGATGACCTCAAGAAATCTCCATAAAACAGAGGTTAAAGTTATCATCAAAAGGTTCAAGGAATTATAATTGTATATCCCATTGCAGACGTGCTCTCTCAGCACTTGGGTTGACACTGGGCTCTGAGTAACCGGAAAATATAATTCTATAGCAATTCAACAGTGATAAGAGATGAATATAGACAGTCAGTTAGGGGAAAAAAGAGAATGTGTCAGATAGGGTTGAACAAATCTCTACTAATCTTTTTTTTGTAATAATCTCAGAAGATTTTTTCTAATTTTATTTGAAATTTGTATGCCCTCCAAATATGTGTAGACACAAGCATATTTCAAAATTCTTCTGCATCCAAGGAAGGATGTCTGGCATTTCTAAATGACAGTTTTAACTGTTAAATATAATATATTGATGAAGTGCATCATCTTATGTAAAATATTACTGTTGCATGATTTCATATTATGTAGAACTATATGCAAAATAGAATAAATTTGTATCTGAAGCGTTGCCAGTTCTATTAAGTAGCAAGGAATGAGCACAAAATGAAAGTAATGCAAAGAAAACACTAAAAAAGTTTCAAACACTAAAAAGAAAATCTTTTGATATGAATAGCTTTGTTAGCGGTAGCAACTTCTAGTGAATTGAAAGTTACCCTAAACTATTAAAATATTTTGAGGAGGTGAAATGAGAATACAGATTGTAGACTTTTCCAAAAGATCCAGTTCTAATTCACACAGAAATTAATTCAGGGAAGCACTATTATCTGCATTATTCAAGTTATCAGTATGAATGCTCATGGTTTTATAGTCTCTGAATCTACACCTGGGTTGACCCTGGCAGGACACCAGGTGCCACCAAGCCACTCTATCACTCCCCTCCTCAGCAGGATGGGGCAGGTAGAAAATGAGATGGAAAAAACCCCCTCATGGGTCAAGATAACGGCAGTTTAATAAAAGCAAAAGCAAAGGCTGTGTGCGGAAACAAAAGGAAAACAAAGATTTTATTCTCTACTTCCCATCAGCAGGTGATGTACAGCTGCTTCCTGGAAAGCAGGACTTCAGTACACATAGCAGTTGCTCCAGAAGACAAATGTCATAAATAATGAATGCCCTGCCCTGCCCTGCCCTGCCCTTCCTCCTCCTTTCTCTTACCTTTTATTGCTGAGTGGCAGTCATACAGTATGGAAAATCGCTTTGGTCAGTTTGGGTCAGCTGTCCTGCCCATGTCCCCTCCCAAGATCTTGCCCACCCCCAGCCTACTGGTGAGGGGGGGAGATGTTGGAGGGACAGTCTTTATGCTGTGTGAGCACTGCTCAGCAGTAGCCAAAACACTGGTGTGTTACCAACACCTTTCTAGCTACCAATACAAAGCACAGCACTATGAGGGCTGCTATGGGGAAGATTAACTCCATCTCAGCCAGACCCAATACAACAATAAATAAAAAGACATTTTAGAATAACTTTCAGTGATGATTGTCATTCTGATATTAACCTTACATGACCCTAATTAGAAAGGAGATCTATGCATACACACAAACACAGATACCTATAACCACTGTTGTCTGTCAGCTTGGGTACACAAAATCCAAGCAATTAGGTGATTTTATATATCAAAAATATCTATTTTCTCTTTTCCTACAGGCATATTAGACAACTGTCACATTTCACACTCTGACAGAGACAACCCAAAATATTGACTTTCTCTGTTAACCATTTTTTTCAAGTGAAAAGTAGGCCGAGTGAAAATATGCAAATACCTACCAGCTCAGCGGGGAAGGGGAGGTCACTGTCAATTCATTATAGCTTACACGTGTGAGAAAACATTTACAGGAAGTAATTTTGTCTTTACCAAGAACATCTGTGTAAATCAGTTCTCACCCTTGGATAGCTGAAAGCAATGGAGTGTCTCTTTGCAGATTAGCAGGAGATTGTCATAAAACCAAACTTTTAAAGCATTGCTTCTTATGGATCACACTTGGGAAATGTCAGGTCTGAGTTCACCAATGACTTGATGGCCATGACCAACCTTACCCTGGGCTGCCCCTTAGCCCTGCCCAGGGTCCCAGTCCCTGTCTGTGCTGTGCTCATCTCTCTGCCTGTCTCCAGCCACATCGCAGTCTGGACATGGACTTCCTGATCCAAGCAGGAATTTTAGCCCATGAAAGGAAGAATATACAGTTATTGCAGAATCCCATTTACACAATTATGTTGGTTTCAGTGTCAAAACAATCTTCTTTTATTTGATTTATAATTACGTATCAACAGCCCAACTCAATACAATCTTTGCAAAAACGAAAACAAACTTGCCGCATCTAACCCATAGGTTTTCAGAGATAAATGGTTGTGTCCATACCATTATTTAAGTTCAATATGTTTTTTATTTTATTATATTTTTAAATTTAAAATATTATTCCACCAAGAAAAAGCATTTAGTCTAAAAGTGACATTTAAAGTGCAAAATACATAGTAAGTTGAAAGACATTTATCAGAGGAAAGACATTGTCTTGTGTTATTTTCTCCTCAGGTTTATAATCAGAAGAAAAATGGTACAGGCAAGGAGAGGAAGAAGTGTAAAATGGGCAAGATGTGATCTTAATTTCTGTGTGGTGGCAATGAAAAGCCTATGGTAGAACAGAATATATAACATTATGCAGAAGTGGGAAGCTTCTTACCAGCCAGAGAATGAAAGAGAAAGAGAAAAAGAGAAGTTTGGGGAAAGGACAAGAAAAACAGTTGACTCACTTTTCCTGTTATCCAGTACTAAAATAAAGCAATTTAAAAATTGAGATCAGTTTTTATTATCACATACAATACAGTTTACATATACTAAAACCTAAGCCATTGTTGTACAATACTGAGTAAACTAGCTATTGTAGATATGCTAATACAGGAAGGTCTTTCAGGCTGTTACTGAACCCTTGCTAACAAATAATGACTAACATAAACTAGTGTAATGGATATATGGCAAAGGGAGAAAAAGTTAATTATACGTATAAAATATATCAGTGTTTTGCAGTATTGGTTGCTAGTAATGTCAAGTAAAAATTAATAAATTCTACAATTGCTGGACCATAATGATATTTATTGGATACTTTTTAGTAGAAGAGGGAATTGATTTTCCATAAGCAAGAAATTACAGTGCACTGTGGTAGCACACATTTGAACTTGATTGAGCCCATGATAAACGCTACTTATTTATTTTTGCATCATTTTCTGCTATTTATAAATGTAGTGTAGAGCTAATGAAACATACGTGGGAACTGTGGGATGTGCTCACCCACAGATGCCAAATTTGCTGTTTTCGCAGATCATAATATCATTATTTGTATTTCATTGTAATGTAACTATTAATTCTCTAAAGTTCTACTGTTTCAAAGACATGAATGTCTGTAGAATGTAGAGTAAAACAATGATTTTCTGCAGTATAACTGTGTTCCCCAGTATTGGTATGTTAAATGCTGTTAAAAGTCTCACTCTTGGCTTTTCACCTCACGTGCAAGTAACAAGAGCTTCTTTAGCAATATGTGGTAGAAGATAAGACAATAAATATGGAAAAAGGAAGGTAATTAATTAGTTCTATGAAATCTGACAAAATTAGGCTAAATCCATTGTCCATCAACATACACAAATCAGGATAATATCTAAAGTACACTCTGACAGATTTGATTAAAAAAGTACTTCTTAACAAAATCCCACAAATGCAGAAAAGGTAGGCTAATTGCAACCTACACATAATAAATGAATGTTATTTATTTGATTTTAGAGAGCTTATTTTAAAAATATTTTTTAAAAGTAATGTGTAAATAATTAAACAAATCCAAGCCTCCTAGCAGTATTTCTGGGAGAAGCAAAACAAATATTTTTTCATGGAAGATATTAACTTTTTCAAGAAAATCTAAAGGAAAAATCTTTATAAGTAAATAGAAACATACGGATAATAAATCATGCATTTTTGGACTTGTATTTCCCCTGGCATTGCTGAAAGATGGACAAGATCCTGGGGTACAGCTCAGTAAGCTGCAACCTTAGAGAAGATTTCATCAAGGCCTATCCAGTAACAGTTTATCCAGTTTATATCTTGCTTCCTTTATAAAATATTCCACCTGAGGGGAAGCAGCTAGAATACAGAGAATCAACCACATTCATATGATGTAAAGCAGCATAATTGAGGTGTCCTGAAAACGAGCAGCAAAAATCCATCTTTATTCCAAAAGGTGACTTTTATGATGCTCACACAAACAGAGCTCACAAACACCTAATCCAATTTGAGGCAAAGTATTACCTAGTTTTCAATTATCTTTAGTCTTGACTATATCCTTTCTGCATTATGGCATTAGTAGCATTATTTTCAAATAATAGTAAAAACCCCAGGACGAATAGATTTGTACTGCTCAAGTAAAGCAGAAATCAGTGTGCATAAGGATAGCAGAACGAGGCCTTACATGACCTTCCAGAAAGACTGAAACTTTGAAAATACTATTATTATGCATCATTCCTTCTTTTGTTTTCTGAATTGTATTAATAGGGGTAGTGTTAGACATTTATAATACTTCTCTCAACAAATACTCTATTTTCATTGCAGCTGATTGTGCTTATTTTTATGTTATGTGTTTACTTAGATGTTTATTTGACACCTCCATTGCAATGGAAATACACTTAGAGCTACGCTGAATGATTTTGCTATCTTTGCTCTTGATCTTAATGTGATCTTTATCTTTTTTTTTAGATTGTTATGTACAAAATGAGTAAGAAAATTTGAGAAAAGTCTTACTATGTTCAGAGAGGAGGTGAGGGCTTAACAATTTCACCAAACTATTTTGTGCAGCCAGTTTCACCCTTTTGTCTTCCCACTCAACAAGTGTCTTAAAGACAACAGATATAATCTCCTTTGTACCTTCCAAAGACAGTTCTGCATACAGTTACAAATTTCTAACTTGAATTTCCAAAAGTGTGATATATTACCAAATAACCTTTTTCAGAAAGAATTGCCACATGATGCTTTGGAAAGAGGGACTGAGACAAATGTAAAGATTCTCCTTAACTCAGACACCATTTTTGAGGCAAAATATTCATCACTGCTTTTCACATTTTAGATTTTTTTATCGAAATCAAAAATCAAGATACTGAAAAAATATAGGACCAAAAGTTTCAAATAACATCACGTTATTAGCCCAAAGTCCTATGGGAACTTAATTGTGTGAATTTTGTCTGTCTGATCACTTGGCCTATCCGCCTCTGCCACTCATTCCTGGAACCTAATCTCTCTTTTTCTGATATCGTTCCTTGGTATAACAGTATAAAACATAGCATAGCATAGCATAGCATAGCATAACCTCTTCTACAACACAACAGTTTTCATTACAGGGCTTTGCCAGAAGGTGCTATGCCTTCATCAGAGCAATGACACTTTGATAAAGCACTAGTGCAATACATCATCAGGGAGCTGCATAGGGTGATGTATTGGTGTAATACATCAAAATGCCACTGCTCATGAGAGGTTTGATCCTGCTTCTGTTGAAGTCTGTAGAATATTAGCATCAAGTAAAATGAAAAAAAGGATCAGGACGATAATGTGCTTTATAAAAAATGAATTTTATATCCTTCTTTTTTCATCTTTTTAAAATCTTTTTAACTTTGCCACAGTTAGTGTCTTAATTTAGTATTTTAATGAAGGTTTGTATTATAGGATTTAAGAGAGAAAGACACAGTAGATTACCAAATGTGCATGCATTACTCTACCTCTCCAAAATTACTGGGGATTTATGGGATAATAAAGGGAGAGAATTTTAAGTTTGTATGGCTTGCACTGTGAGATTCAGAGTTTGTTGCAGTGGGAATAAAACCTTAAGCACTGATAATGTAAAAAATATCTGTATTGGAAATGCCGTAAGAATCTGAGACTATAACAGCAATAATGGCCTAGGCCAAAGATCAAATATATCAGCAGTATCCTGCCCCTGACAATGCCTAAAAGTCACTTGCTTAGACAAGAGTAAAAAAAACAGAACAAGTATATTGTTCTACCCAGTGTTTGCCACATTTAGTGTCTTTGCTACCCTTCTTTGCCACTTTAGTGCTCAGTCTAACTAGTGCTTTCCATCTATCTTTTTATAGCCTCCCGAGACCTACTAAACCGCCCTGGGGCAGCTCCTAGCAGTGTATGGAGAGCTTTGAGACAAGTTGCAAATCCAAATTGTTGTTGTTGCTTTTGTGATTGAACATCACACTCCTCTGCCTTTCTTAGGGCATCTTTCCAAAGAGATGTCACTCTAAAAATTAGTTGCCTATCAGGCAATAATTGACTAGTGACTATATATGTTTTCATTTTGATATTTTCTAATTTTGAGTTCTGGAACTGCTTCTTTCCTGTAAAGAAAGACAAAAGGATTATCTTTCTTTTGGCTTAATATAACAGGTTCAGGATCTTTCCAGTGGTGTAATTACACAGTCCTTGGTGTTGTAAAAAAACTATATATTCATATATATCTTTTTCCTGATGTAAAAACTAATTCTGGTTTATTATGTAATAATTATCATCAGGTTAAATTCACACCAGTCAGTAGAATTTGAGGGCTCTCTGTCATTTAAGTCCTTGCCAAAACACTGAGTTAGATTTCTAATATGATTTTTTAAATAATATGTCTGACATAGACACATAAAAACTTTTTAGCACCAGCTTTCTTCTAAGAAATATTGTATATCTTGTTGCAGTATGGACTTCATTATATTTTCTAGCTTATGTAGAAGTGAAAACCTAAAAAACACACATCTTGCAAAAAAGTTCTCCTACAGTTTCCTCTGTTAGGATTTTGAAACCTGAAAGATACTATCACATTATGAAAATACAGCTGAAAGCATTAACACCTAAAGTTTGTTATTCAGTTTTTGTATCTGTAGTAGTAAATTTCTTTAAAGAATATAATTGCCACAGACATTCACCCAAAGGAAAAACAAGCATTGAAAAAGGGAAACTATTGAAGTGAAATTCAGAGAATTTTTGAAGCTTTTATGTATAATACTTAGTTGCCTTTAATCCCTACTCTTCCAAAAAATCCTTGAAAATGTCACCAAATATAAACGGATGGAACATTTTTTGAGCAGTCTTTGAGAAACCAATGTCTTAATTTTGGATTCCTGGGCACTTACAGCTCTCACAGTTTAACTTTCAGTCTTCTTATGACAAACTGCAACAAGTATGCTTTAATATGCTTGCTTTTTTTTCCTGCCCAGAGACAAACTAAAGAAAATGAATTTACCTTTATAAATATTAAAGCAGTATATTTTTTTTTTCTGCTGGGACTCTTTGGATATTGAAACTGTAGTATTGAAAAATGTGGTTTTCCTAAGTTTGTTTGGATACTAGATACCATAAAATAAAAGGTTACTTCATCATTTGAATATTTGAGTCTCAACATTCTCTAAATACTGGGAAGATTAACCCTGGTTAATGGGAAGATTTGGTAGATATGACAGTGTGATGTTCTTTCTAAAATCAATAGGAATAATAACAATGACTGTAAAAGGAAACATTGCATTGTTACCTACTTTCATAATGAGTCTAATGAAGGCTACTTAGTGATGGAAAACTACAGTGACAAATAAGACATAGAGAAAGTCCACCTACTGTCAACAAAGTTTATTAACAGATTAATTTAATAGGAATTGTGCCTGGTTTTAGAGAGGGAATAGGAATTAGAGGGAAAGATGGGTGACTTTCTCTTTTTTCTTCCAGAATTTACATCCAACAAATTTAGTTGTTAAGAGACTGGAAGAAAAATAACTTCTTAAATATCAGTTCAAAAGAATACAGCTGTCATATGGCTTACTTCTGGGTTTTGAAAGACAGCAATGGAAATTGAGTATATAATTCATAAAGACAGCTCAGAGATGTTGAAGTTGTAAAACCTAAAATGTGTTTAATAAAAAGTTAACTTCTAAACAGATGTAGTTAAATCAGAAAATCCTTACCTGAAGGTATTCTTAAATCCATTTGCAGATATTCTGTCCGTATCAATTGGTGTGGTCATCAAGGACCGGTCACTCAAGGATCTTGTGTAACTGCATCATTAAAATCTGAATACAGGATAAAATAACAAGTTTTTTAGCCTTAAATATCAGTTTCACAGTCAAAATTCATGGCCAACAAACAAAAATAGTAGAAACTACAAGATGCATACAAACTTATGCACAGAGCTGGAGGGGAGCAAAACCTCCTGAAAATTAAAAACAAATTGAGAGCTGCAGGAAAAATAGGCAACATGCAGCAGTGACATTACCTAAGTGAAAGAGTAACACAAGCTCTTTCTCAGTGTCTCTTGATAGCAGAACGGAAATCTATAAGAAAAAAAAAATGTCTATGGAGTGGTGCATTTAATCATTGTGGAGAACAGCAGACGGTCTAGAGAAGTTTCACAATTTTTACCAACAACCTAGAGAAAAGGGCTCCTCAAAAACTTTGAATCCATGCTAATAGTTTTAATGTATGATCTGTAGCAATTGGCTGAAATTTATACTTAAGTGAAATGAGAGTTTTCTTAATTAGACATTAACATCAAGTGGGGGATTTTTAAAAGGGCAATGACAATTCATCTAGCACTTAAGTCAGTGGGAGTTTTACTATTGTTATCAGTGAAAACAGAACAAGGCCACACTAAACACCTTTGAATATCATAACCTCAAGTCTTATGACTGTCTTATTCTGAGTTTAAAAACTATCAAATAGAGCTTTAATGTGAATAATTAAAGAAAAGTTTACACCAGTCTATCATGCTGCTTGTTTACATAGAGTTTTCAGTAACTGCACAGGTATCTGAGCATTTATATGTATATACTTAAACATGTATAATGCATATATTTTATATGCAAGTATACTTCACTTAAGGAATGTAGTTACGAATCAGTGATGGTTTTAGTAGAATTTATATTAAAGAAACTTTCTATTGTTCAAACTTGGGAAATTTTAAAGACAAGTGAGCTCAAAGAGCAACAAGTGAAGTAAATTCCTCACATGAAGGCTCCAAAACAACAGGAATGGTCCATGCATCCAGCTCTTCTGCACACTTGGGAGAGTATTACCCATATCAGGAAGATGGAATAGCAATTCTTCCAGCACAAGGATCTATAAAATAGTGCTTTAAAGAAAATGGTACTTATATTTTTGCTCCATGGTTTAGATTAGATCAATAGAATAAGTAGAAAAGTGTAAGAGTCAAAGTTATAAATATTACATTATTAAGCTGCTATTCCATCTGAACTAGAGAAGAGAAACAAAAACTAGACAATCAAACAAGTCTTTCAGGAAGGGGGAAAAAAAAGAAAAGAAAAAAAAAGAGATTTATATAAAAGTACTACAGTCAATTCTTAATCTAATCAGAAATTATTGATTCCCATGTGTATTGTCCTAAATTTCATGGCACAAAAAGGCAAAAAAAAAGTTTTGTTGGCTTCTTTCTCATTTTTCTTTCTCATTCTGTACCTGACAAGTGTATCAATATAAAAGTATGTTACCAAATTTCCTGAAAGTTTGATTCATTTTACAGAATGGTCACAAAATGCCTTGATTGGCATTGTTAGTCTGGTCATTCTTGAATATATTGAATTTAAATTACTGAAAGTAACCGTTCCCGTCAATCAAAGGCAGCAGGTTCTGCCTCCTTGCAGCCAGTTCAGCACAGGTGAAGATCAATGCCTCAGAAACAGTGATAGCAGGAAGAATTTTAAATTAGAGCAGTACTTAAACTGAAGGTTGGTGGGTGATTTGGGGCAAGAAATTGAGATAAGGAAACAAGTAAAGAGTGCAATGAGGAGAAAGAACAAGAAACATTAGTGTGAAAAAACAGTATTATTTTAGCAACATCTGTCTAAAAGATTGGGTAGGAGCTTTAAAACTTCAGGTTTTCAGAAGCAGTATTAGTATCTTTTAATTCTATTCATATATAACCAATGGACAATGGTCTTTCTGAAAACTTTAGATGTTAGTTTATTATTAATGCGTGTAGCATAGGGCTGAATCTCCATGTCTCATTAAATAAATATAGTTTATAATAACATTACACTTCATTATCAAAACTCAATAGTTATGCAATAGAGTAGATCCTCAATTGTATTCTGGGCTGAAAAAAGCATAACATGGTATTTGTTTATGATTTTACATTTTGGTCCAATGAACTTCCTGTCTGATGTCAGTATCTATTCCTCACCTTAATTGAAATATAGCAATATAGAATAATATAGCATATTTCTTTATTCAGAGAGGCATGCTCAGTGATCACATGCATCAGTGATAGGGTCTTTCAGAAATGATAAATTAATTTACTGTTTCAGTGCAATGCTACTGCATTGGGACCCATGCAGAAGACATTGTACTTGAGGAATCAGTGATCTTGATCAGGCTGTGTATGTTCTATTAGGACTGTACTTAGGGTGTGAGAAGCCTGTATGTTACTAATATAATTGATAACTTGTAATATCCTTGCAAAAGGTAAACTGCATGCGGATCAAGGGGTGTAATGCATTGATCCTGACTGGGAGACCATTGTACATCAAAGAGTTCTTGATCCACTGTCCTGTTTTCAGCTGGGATAGTTAATTTTCTTCTTAGTAGCTGGCATAATGTTGTGTTTTGGATTTAGTATGAGAATAATGCTGATAACACACTGATGTTTTAGTTGTTGCTATTTAGTGCTTACACTAGTCAAGGACTTTTTCAGCTTCCCATGCTCTGCCAGGTGCACAAGAAGCTGGGAGGGGGCACAGCCAGGACAGCTGACCCAAACTGACCAAAGGGCTATTCCATACCATATGATGTCATGCTTAGTATATAAACTGGGGGGAGTTGGCTGGGGGGCAGCGATCGCTGCTCAGGGACTGGCTAGGCATTATTTGTCGGGTGGGGAGCAATTGCATTGTGCATCACTTATTTTGGTTTATTATTATTATTATTATTATTATTATTATTATTATTATTATTATTATTATTATTTTCCCTTCCTTTTCTGTCCTATTGAACGGGACAATAAAATGGCTGGAGAGGCACAAGAAACTGGGAGGGAGCACAGCCAGGACAGCTGACCCAAACTGGCCAAAGAGATAGTCTATACCATATGACGTCATGCTCATTATATAAACTAGGGAAAAGCTGGCCGGGGGGCTGCTGTTTGGGGACTGGCTGAGCATCAGTCGGTGGGAGATGAGCAACAGCATTGTGCGCCACTCATTTTGCATATTCTTTTATCATTATTATTATTATTATTTTCTCTTCCTCTGCTGTCCTATTAAACTGCCTTTATCTCAACCCGTGGGTTTTACTTTTTTTTTCCGATTCTCTCCCCCATGCCACTGGGAGGGGGAGGGGGAGGGAGCAGCTGTTTGGTGCTTAGTTGCTGACTGGGGTTAAACCACGACATCCATATAACATTCAACCTGAGTGATTAGTCCCAGGACTGTGCTGTGCTGCACTATGCCGCACATCCAGCATGGCCTTTTGCTGCACGAAGCCCTCGGCCACAGGATAAACTCAGCCAGCTCATTGGAAGAGAGGAGCCTGCAGGCAGCTCTCGGTACCAGCGATTTGCCACCTGCATGGCCTTTCCTTTATCTAAGGTGCAGCAAGAAGTTCTCATGAGACCATACTTGAGTTGTTTCCTTGTAAGAAAATTATATAATAGCTGGAATAACCAAAAAAAGGAACTTCTGTCCGTGGATCGGATCTGCACAGCGTGCCATTGGAAAACCTATCTGGGGTGCATCTAATGCTGCATGAAAGCAGGGTTCCCACCATCTGAAGAAACATAAGATTTCCTTGCTAGCTATATTCCTCTTTTTATTCTATCTTATTAAAACAGCTATTTTATGAAACCATTTGTTGTTGGACCTTTCTTATTCGGATCCATGAAGAACCCTGCACCATCTCTCTTTCCCTTGCTCCCCAGGCCCACTGCAGAACAGGTACTTCTCTTCCCAACAAAAGCAAAAATAAAATCATAAATCTCTTTCAAGATTCCTTTTAAAAATAAGTTACATACTACATAACAATGTAGACATAATGAGTTTGTAGACATATTGAGACTCTTAGAGTCTTTTTTTGCACTTTCACACTGAATGATTTTTAACCACAGAAATATTAAAATAAAGTTTATAGCTATTCATTTTAAATATTTCTTTAATTTCTAAGGAAGTTAAATGATTAACCAAAAGCATAGACAACTGATATTTGTTAAGATACATGTTCTCTTAATAATTTGTTTTCATCTGTGGCATTGCCTATTGCAAAGTCCATGATACTTCGCAATTCAGTAGAACACATGCATGATTTTTAGTTTCTGTCTCATGGATAATCATCAGCTCCAAAATCTATCAGGACCACAACCAGCAAGTTACAATATCACTAGATACCATTAAATTCACACACACACAAATTGTTTGACCTCAAAGTTAGGTAGAACTATTTTTTGCAAGGGTGAAATCTTGGCTATATTTAGATTTCAAAGACCACTATTTCATCAAACCAGTCATAATCATGATGATACTGCATGAAAGTGTTCCGCAAAACATCTTTCTCTTTCTAGTCATAGCAGTTACAGATTAGTAACTGTTTCTTCTGTCCTAAAAAAAGTCTTTTCATGTACCTATCTTGTTAGGCTCCAGCAACATAAAATAAATTCTGTCACTTTGAACACCTGGACTTTACAAATAAAAATTCTTCAAATGATGCCATATTTAACTGTCTTTTATCTGAGATTCATCCATACACCTTTTAGCAGCAGCATACATTGACTATATATATGCTTAGTTTCTGTTAGCGGACATGCTCTACAGAAAAATCTATGAGAGGTTTGCATTACTACTAGCCTTATGAGGTTAATTTGAGATCTAGATAATCTCAGGAGTGCATATCTGTTGCAGTATAAAGTGTTCTACACTGCAGTTACAGAAAGGTTGTATCCTGCCTGAAGCACTGTTCTACAAGCAAAGGATGGGATGTTCAAACACTTCCTCAACATACTCTGTTGTAACTGCTGGTCATAGCTTTTTGACTGAACAGAACTTAACAAGAATGTTTCCAAAGCCATGATGGAGATTTTTGTCACAAAACATTCACTTTTGGAAAAAGTTTTTTATGTAGCAGAGAAAACAGCAAATGGAAATGTCATATTTAAATACACTGACAAATTGTGAACAATGTGAATGCTTTCATTTATGTATGTTCTCATGGCCAGCATGCTTTGATTAAATTGTGTACCTCAAAGAATAAAGTCAAATAACATACATTTGAAATTTAAGCAAGAAATTCGAAACATTACAGAACAGTAATGACTGCTGTTGATTATTTCTTCCAGAATCTGTTTTTCACACTGGCCACATAAAAACCTTAAGACTTCTGAGGTTCTTTATTGGCACTTCAGTGTCACTTGCTTAACACTCCAGTCAGTCCCTCCTCAACAGACTTCTAAGGATTCAGGCTCAGTCACAACATGAATAACTGTGGGATTTGTTCTTTATGTTCCATGTAACAATAGGCTATTCAGAAAGTTTAATACAACATATTAGAGGCCAAATAATACACAATGGGGTTCCAGATGTTCAGTGAATCAGCCCAAAATCATGGATCCTTTTCCATGATTTTTAGGCTGTCTTTTACCTTATGAAACCCCTTTATTATTTTATGTTGTGCATCTAACTTTGATTTTAATTCAGTAATTAGCATTTTCATATGTTTAACATGTTCCCAAGGTCCTGTTACTATCAGTGATTTGTGTTCAACTCAATACCAGGGCATTTCCTATTTATATGATCTCATTATGCAATATTACAGCTGTTCTGTGTCACCTTTTGTTAATCTTGGATTATTCTATTTGTTAATTTGTTACCTATCTGCTTGAAGGGTGCACTTATTTAAGGAACGCGAGTGTAAACAGACACTTCTTTTTCAGGGTCTTATGTATTATTATGGCCTACACCATGAAGAAGAAGCAGCATGGTGGAAAGAGATTCTATACTATAGCTGTACTATTCTTTTTCCAGCAAAGAAGTATGAACAAGTAATAAAAAGTCATGAAAGGTTATGAGAGACTTACCCAAAGACGAGCTTCTTTTTCACATAGGTTAACTAAGTCTTTTAAAACTAACTGAATAAAGAAAATCATCAGCAATTTTTTTAGATTAAACTTGTTTAGTATGAATTTTTAAGTGACCAAATGATAAAGCTGAAATCAACAAATGTTTCATGGTCTGCAAATATTTTTATGAGTAATTGGAAATTTTACAGTAACACATAAATAGTAAAAACCTAACAGTGTGGTGAAGTGTCATAGTTTATGCAGACATGTCACTTCAGTTTATATATTTATTTATTTTTTGCTTGCTCCTTCTCCAGTAATGTCTTTGAACATTGTCATTTTTTCCACCTTTACAATCAAATCACTTCTTTTTAAAATGGATCAGTAAAAAAGTTTTATGCTGGCTTTTAAGCAAGCAAACACATTATTCTATTTGAAGCTATTTGTATATATGTATTTTTGATGCTGTTAAAATGAAAATAATAATGTGACACTTACAAGACGAGCTCAGTTTGTATTACCTGAGTCTGAAGGATAGACCATCAGCTTTTTTTTCCAACTATAATATAGTCTGAAATTATTTCCTTTAAAAAGAAGAAAAAAACAACAGCAGAAGGTCCTAAATATTATAATTCCTACATATAGAAATAATTCATGTTTCCAAAGAACTTAGCTCTACCTCAGTTGATGCAATAAGCACATCATGATTACAATCCAAGATGTCAGTACAGTTCTATTGGCTTAGGGTACCTGCAGGTTATAAAACGCCTCAAAACCAGTTTTAAAGAATGTGATTCATAAAGCTTCCTGTAATATCAGACTCAGAACTGTGTAAATTTAAACAGTCTGTCTGACATCATGAATATATTTGAATCATTCAATAAGCATTAAATCTGAAAACTATGCACATAATTTCATCAGAAGTCTGTATATGAAAAACATTGCTCTAATAAGTTTTGCAGCTAGTCAGAATTGTTTCCTGACTTTCTAGATTTTTTTTGTTTTGACATAAATGATTAGCCTTTTACATATAAAAACTTCAATGTTTTTAGATTACAAGAGTAACAAGAATCAAAAAGCAATATAAATATAGTTTACACAAGAGCACTCAGCACATGTTATTAACCTACCAAACTCAGCAGCAACAAAAAACTCAATGAAAATTTACCTTATGTTTGTAGTTGATTGGTAATGAATAATTTAGCTTAATAACTATACTTTACAAATAATCTATTTGATTTACTATTCAATTTAAATAATGCAGCTGAGCATAAAATCTTGTTTGGAATTTTGATGTTAGAATGAATTTAGTTTAAGGTGAGGTAAAAAGACTGGCAAACTTTCTTCCTGTTTCTAAAAACATTGCTAGTCTTTGTTATCACTTTTGGATTTGCAAAACCAAATCAACCATATGCATACACGTTATTTCAGGGTGTATGCACAATATAATAAATTGCTATGGTATACCATTGGAGATAAAAGAAAGAAAATTGCAAAGTGACAAAAAGAGAACACAAGATTAGCACTATACATAAAAATTCTTATTCTGGAAAGCTATAAAAAAACAGGCAACTCTTTTAACCCAGTTATACTTTTTCAATACTTTCCACCATTAGAAAATACTAAACAATGAATCAATAACACAGAAGGAAAAATAATAAAAAATTAGTTAAACTAAAACTATTTGATTTTATTTTCAAGGGCTCGTTTGATGAGCATAATGATGAGAAATGGAGATCCTTTGAGAGACAAAAACATTGACTTTCAGGTATGTGAGGTACTGGCATTTAAGTATACTGACTTTTTAAAAACAGCTAACATACGCTTATATTTAAGTGATGTTGCAGTTGAAATCACGAGTCCACATTTCATCGATTTTAGAACAGATCCCAGAATTACAAAACCTGATGATTCTAAAAGCAGAATGAGCTAATACGCTAGTCTGTTAGATTCTGTAACAATCCCATACTTGCTGTTACTCATCTTTTGGGAAGTGTTGTTTCCACTACAGAAGTGAGTAATATTATTTAGAATGGCCTACAAAATGTCAGCATTTCTCCCAGAAGCAAACTCAATAAAATCTCTTAAGCTATAAAGACATGTTTTCCATTAGGTCCTTATTTTGCATATGTTCATACATCTGCATGTCCATAGTCCTTTTGATAGTATCACTGTCACCCTGATATGAAAAATTACAGTACTCAGAAAGTCTGTAGGCATTTTAAGATTACCTCTGGAGTGGGTGGTTCTGAATGAGACATCAGACATTGTGGTTCTGAGATGCAGCCTCCCTGAGGATTTTTCAGGATAACAAGGTAAACAATATATTCCGTGCAATTATTGCAGGTACATTTCTTCCTTTTGTACATGGTAAGAAAGCAAATACCTGGACAAAATCAGGAGACATTCATTAACCTGTACAATAAGTTCAATGCATCAGCTAAAAAGACTGCTTACAGCTTTGCACCTGCACTGTGTTTTAAAATGGTATCAGAATAAACTTAATTCTAAGAGCAAATATGCATATGATGAAAAATTCCCTTCTGTAAGAAGTGATCATTAGTAATAATGTGGGGACCTTAGTCTCATTTAACATTCTCCTATTCATAGTTATGCCTGTGTACATTTTTTGAGCTCTGCAACAATTAGTTTCCATTGTGCTGGTTGTAATGATTCAAAACTGTTATGTTCTTGACTCAGTCAGTGATATAACATTACACATTCAAATTTTGCAAACACAGTATATCCAAGCCCAGGATACCTGTATCATAATGCCTAGAACTCTAAAACTATAGCTATGATTTTTTTTAAGTAACAAAAATACACTTCTGCTACTACTACTGCTACTAAAGAAAGTTCATATGTTTTTATCAGTGGAGTAACTGATAGAGGAATAATTATTATAAAAGTGTGATCTCAGGACTATTTCTCTTATATATGTGGTATTACCCCAAACCATCTTTCCTGTCTGAGAAGGTAACATTTAGTAGTCTGAATAATATTCTAAGGTTTTTAAACTGAGGAAGATAAATTTCAGCACTATTCACAGCTATTGATGATTTGCATACAAAAATAAATTAAAAACAGTACTCCAGTAATTTATCCAACTTTAGTCAGATAAATGGAGTCTTCATTGTGCAGTGACACACATTGCCTCTGAAGAGCCTGTTGACTGTGATTGTTTGAATGACATAATCTAATTGGTCTGATGAGGAAAGTAGACGCCTGGAATTGTAGTTCAAATTCAAGTGAAAAAGATCAGCTTTGCTAAACTACCAATTAAAATAATAAAAATCATTACTCTAGAGATTTTGAAACTGGTATTATTAATTAAATGCTAATTTAATAATTCTGGAAATCATTACAGTCAGTATATTGATTTTGAAAATTCTGCTTCTCTAACAGTGAAGCAGTTTGATACTGGAGTGTTAATGTGTACCCCTTTCAAAATCTGTTGACTTTTTTGATGAGGTGCCATGAATCCGAAGTAAGAGTGATCCTAATAAGGGACAAAGGCAGTTTTTAATAACATTGTGGGTTTCAGCATGAGACTTCTAAAAACATCTTAGTGGAGGAAAACAAGATTTTGTGCATTAGGTGCACATTTCTAGGTTCACATTAATGTTGTCCATGGACATTGACATGCCTGTTATTTTCAGTAGAGTGAAATCTACATATATATTGCACATACATAGTGAACTGAAGTATAATGAAGACTTTTTTCTCCTATTTTAAGGAATAGTTTTTTGCATGCACTTTGTTGTTATGTTTCCTTGTAACTAAGCAGACATTTTCTTACAAGCCATAGATAAATCATTTTAGAGGAATTAGGTTTT